>JARHVA010005722.1:940000-1121902 GCA_037957365.1 Torreya grandis
TCCAAGGTACAATATACCATTTAATAGGTATAAAAATAACATGGATCAACTAACTAACAAGGGGCCAAAGATGAATATTCTAGAGACAACACTACCCAAATGGTATAGATTTCATAACATAACTCAACATAGAGAGTTGAGTTTCATAGAGTTATGAATAGTATATGAAACATTCCAAGAAGAAATGGATAGAAAACAAGGCTTGAAAAATCAAAGTGAGCCTTCTTCTTCTAATACCTATGGCCACACCAACACTATTATGGTCTTAGACACATATGTTTCCTTTTCCAGTGGAATATGATAAAGAACTAGAGGATATGGTAGATGAAGTTCATGCCTTACATTAATTTTAGAGGAATAATTAAAACTTGAGGAGTAGACAACCTTTCACTAATTCTATGTCTCCAAACAATAGTGCCACCACTCCTCTAAATACAAAGACTATAAATAATCCACCTCCTAATTATATGTCTCAATTGTAGCCTTTAAAACCATAAATATAAGAGTGTAAAATATTTTAGAGGATATGAAGAAGATCAAAGCTAACATTACCTTGCATGAGTTGGCTCAGATCACCAAATAGAGGGAGCTATTATTAAATGACTTCACTAGAATATCTTCTATGGATAAATCTAAGATTACCTAGGTGAATCTAATGATTTATTAGGAAAAACCTAAGGTCCCACCCTTATTTTTGATAGTCATAATGTTCGGTAATAATGTTCATAATTTTATAGTGGACTTGGGGAATCAAAAAATATATTATCCACAAATGTATTTAATAAATTAGGGTTAACCCAAGATAAATAAAAAATGATGGTCCTACAACTGGACAAATCTATAATACATTATGTAGGGGAATTATTGAATGTGTACACATAGTTAGCCTCAAATCCACATGTACAACAATACATAGCTATCCTGATGGTTGACATATTAGAAGATTATGATCTATTACTCATCTAGGATTGGTCAAAAATATTAAATGGGTATGTACACATTGATTTCTCACATATGTGGCTACCATGGAAAGGTATGCCTAATCAAATTAGGATTTATTGGGAGCCAAAAATTAATTAATTTATCACCAAGTACAATTCAAACAATGAGAAGGTAAACTTGACATCCTCACATGGTGGTATTTACTCCTTCACTATGGAACATATGACCCCATGCTAAGAATTTTAAGGATTTTTTGTAGCTATGGACTCTATATTTTTATGGAGCTTAATCTAAACAAGGTTATAATATTAGTGTAGCCCTAATGGATCCAGAGGTTAAAAAATATTTTGTTGCATACATATTACATTTCCCTTACACCAACAACTGAATTGAGTATGAAGCCCTAATCCTAGGTCTATAGTTCAACTTGAAGCATAGCATTAAATTTTTTTAAATATTTGGTGATTATGAACTAGTGGTTAATTAGATAATAAAAATTATCAATACAATCTACCTTATCTAAAGAGATACAAACATAAATCCTAGGACCTAATTGAATCCTTTAAGGCTTTCAACATCACATCCATCCCAACAAAATAAAATTAGGTAGTAAATGCATTGGAAGCTTTGGTAGTCAACTTGGCACCACTCCAAGAGTCCAAGATGCAAATATTTTTGGTGGAGCTAGTGCCTTGTCCCTTAGTCCCTAACAATGTAGAAAACTTCTAGGACATTGAATATGATCAACAGATTATCCATTTCATAAAATTTTTTGGGACCTTTGAAGACAAAATTATAGATGAAAATGAATTTTAATGTTTAGAATAAGAAGACCTTGGGAATGATGGTATCATGTAGCTCAATGAGAATATAATCCCCATGGTAATGGTATCTTTAGAAAGGATCTTTGACTTTGATCTATAATTTAGGAACTGAGGAATCCCCTCGGTATGTTAACATTGGTCTAGCTCACACTCATACTAAAAATAAAAAGTTTATTTATATAGTGATGGAGTATAAGGGTATGATCACTTGGACTAATGAATACTTGAAAACTTTTGATGCTATGGTAATCACCCATAATATTCCCTTGAACCCAGATAATAGACCATTCAAGAAATTTCAAAGGCCCATGAATCCCATTATATGATCTCTCATTTAGATTGAATTTTATAAGCTATTAGGTGCCAAGATCATATTTCCTATTATACATTCTACATGGGTGGAAAACTTGGTACCCATTAGGAATAAAAATGGTAAAATAAGGGATGTGTTGATTTTAGGAACCTGAACTGATCTTCAAAAAAGGATAATTATCCTCTACCTTCTCTAGATGAAGTAATACAAACTGTTAGTGGGTCTAAAATGATGTCCTTCTTAGATGGTTTCTTAAGATACAACTAGGTGCTGGTGAAAGCACATGACTAGATGAAGACAATATTCACCATAAAGTGGGGGGCATATGCTTATAAGAGGATGCCTTTTGGCCTCATCTATATTGGGGTAACATTTTAATGAGCCATGGACCATGTATTCCAAGTAAATATTGGAAAGTGCATCATCATCTATATGAATGACCTCATTGTATTTTATAATGATAGATGAATCATGTAAATCGCCTTTAGAAAGTGTTTGATAGATGCAAAATATATGGAGTGTCCCTCAACCCTAAGAAGAGAATCTTTGAGGTCATAGAGGTTAAGATACTAGGCCACATCATAACCAAAGTTAATATTTCCATTGATCCTTAATGAGTTGAGGCTATCATGAAGACAACACCTCCTAATAACTAAAAATATTTGAAGTCCTTCTTTGGTAAGATATTATTTGTACACAAATTCATTTTTAGGTTTACAAAAATCATTAAGCCATTAAATGCCATGCTAAAAAAGATGCCAAGATAGAATGAACAATGGAGGCCAATAATTCCTTCCAAGACATCAATACGGCCATTGTTCAGGAGCCAATATTGATTAGTCCTAACTTCACCAAGGATTTCTTCTTGTATTCTTTTTTTAGAGCATACGATTGTTGCAGTACTTATCTAAAAGGTAGATGATAGTGAAAACCTAATTATTTTTATGAGTAATAATTTAAAGGATGTTGAATTAAAATATTCAATTATAGAAAATAAAATATATGCATTAGTTAAGGATGTAAATAAGTTTAGGCACTATATCTTGAGGAACAAAATTTAGGATATAGCCCCAAACCCAAGGGTCAAGCTCATACTCAACCAAAATGAACTAGGTGAGAGAAAGGGCAAGTGGATGGTAAGGTTATAATAGTTTGATTTAGATATCAAACTATCCAAGATGGTGAGAGGATAGGGAATAATATAGCTATTGACTGAGATAGACCCACACATTTGGGTCAAATAAGTTAATGCAGTCTAAGTAGTTGGAGGTGAGTGGTTTCATCAAATAATTAATTATATGCTCATAGGGGCATATACCCGTAAGCTAAATAGAGAAAAAGGTGAGATTTGAGGCTCAAGTCTACCCACTACATGATAAAAGGGGGAATCCTTTATCATAAAAACTACGAGAGCTATAGATGTTATAATTTCGTACCTTTATTTAATAATCCCTATTTTAAGGTTTAGTATGTTTATTATTTATAACTTGGTAACTTTCCCTTAATATTACCTTTCTACCTCCCTAACCTTGTAAATTCATTAACAACCTAAGGAATCTACCTTTCAACCACTTTACCCTCATATAGTTTCTTTACCAACAACTTCATGCCCACCAAAGCCATTTTTACCCATGATTGAAACAAATCTACTAATTTGTGTGAATTAGCACTGATTCTCTAGATTGGCATCGATCCATAAGTACCCAACCAACCTTTAGCTTTGGTACCTATAAAATCTAAACCTCAAATTGCTGCTAGATTTCTTGGAGAATTAAGGACATTCTTAATGAGCTTTTCTATAATTTTACTACATTATATCTACATCTTCTATGATAAGCTCAAAAGATTGCTTGTGTTTATGGAGGAAAATTTCATTATGTCTACAAATAGATTCAAGGTAAGTAATCATGTTTTATTCTTTAATTTATTATAAATATTTATGATGTTATCAACTTTTTAGTCTCTAAAATACTATTTATATCCCTATGTATTTGGTGATCAATCTTTGTTATCCAATCTATTCTTGATTTTCAATTAAGCTTATATACAAAGAAAATTGACTCTAATTCAGTTTGAATTGGCACCAATACTCACAATTGGCACTGATCATATTAGGATCATCATCGATCCACTATGTTTAATTTTCAAAACTTGAGACCTTATCTTAGACCCTTGTCTATAATCCTTACTAATTTTATTTCATTTTTAATATGGCCTTTGTATGTAGATGACTCTACTAGGCATAGTACATGATGTATTAAATATCACAGATCTTCCTAAAGTATTTCAACTCTTATTTGTTGATTAGAGTAATATAGCTTTTGATATATCCCTCTGCACTATTATTTATTTTCCCTCTTTCAAATCCATTATTTACTAATTAGATGTCATATAGGATGATGTAAATGCTACCACAGCTTATTGGGATGAATATTATGCTTATATCAATAGCTTAAATGAGGATTGAATCTTAATTATCATTGTTATCATATATTTTATCTATTTTAATTTCATATGTTATTTATCCACTTAATTGTGTAAACAAGTGAGATGGCATCCATTTGAGGAAGCTCAAAACTTCTTAAGATTAATTTTTGACTAGGTGGCTCACCCAATTAGCTATTAATATATTTGTGTCCAAGAATTTATATATGTATATGTTATTCTTCCCATCGAAAAAGAAGCTATCATGATCATTGGATTCAACGTAGTGCATAATATCTCCTAATCCATAGGTATTCACCATAAACCCTAATTTTCATGTGAGTTTTTAGTAAGTTAATTAAATTAAAAGATAAACAAAAAACTACTATAACATTTTCGTATGCCCGATGGGACCACTAAGGTCTCACTTTTCTTATTAAAATTCATTATAAATTTATCTATCTTTCTCTCCCTCTCTTTTTTTTGTTTTCATTCAAATAAAATCCAAAATTTCTTTTTCCTTTCTAAAGGTTAAAAAGAATCTACATCCATTTTGCTTACTTTAGTAATTCATATATAATAATATAGGTAGTTAATTTATCATAGCTATCACTTCTCTCACACACAGACCAAACCACTTACATAACAAACTCATTAACATTGAGATAAGTGAACTGACTGGGATTCCATCACCTAGTGGTGACCTTATTCCCACATATCCCACTTGGATTTCACCACTAAGGGGAGAACCAAATCAATACACTGATTGAGTATAAACCCTAGTTTTTTGATATATGATTGTTAAGCCCCTAAATCCCTTATGTTATGGTGTGTGAAGTAAGGGGTAGGCCCCAATACCAAGCCAAGTATCAATTCTAGTAAATAAATCTCTTTGATCCTAAACAAACCTAAAACCATCCTTAGATTCTCACTTCTTAGGACCCTCAGTAACCTTTTCTTTACTTTTAACACACTTAAAGTCAAAAAGTAAAATTTTTTAGGTACATCTCTGGTGTGTGTGTATTTTTATTTTCACTAAATATAAGATAATAAAAAAGAACTTTTTGTGTGATTTTTTTTATTTCTTGGTTTTTAATTTATTTCTATATGGATTTGATGTGACAACAGTCACAAAAGAAAACTAGACCCCCAAATTTTTCCTCATCTATGGAGAATTCTCATAGTCCTCATACTTCCCCTAAGTTTATGGGAGAAGGTATTCCTTAGTATTATACCTAGGGTGATCCTAAACTCACCAGTATACTAGATAGAAACCCCATCACACTTAACCATTACCTCAACTCTTGAGCTATATGCATCCCATTTTATCCCCATACATAGTTTTCCAAGAACCCATATAGCATGGATTTATAAGAAGGTGAAGTGTTTACCACCATTATTTTGTCTTCCCATAATAATCCTCCTCTGACTAGTTTTGACACTACTACTATGTAACCCTTAGGAAATCCACCTCTAGTGACGACTAGTGTTCTATCCCCAACTATTACCCAAACTCAGAATGTCACCACACCTTAACCCACATATATTTAGATTATTACCATGATGCTTTAAAACCTACTTATCTTATTTCTAACAACTCTTCCACCTATCCAAACTAGTGTACCATTAAGTATCCAAATTAAGCCTTTATAATAATCCCTTATAAGTCAATCACCTCAAAAATATGTCCAATTGACCACCCAATACATAGCACCTATGAAAACTATTGGGTCTACTTATAACACCTTACAAGTCCCATAGTATGTGGTAGCTTCTCAAATAATCATAACCACATCAGTTGATTATCCTTTATCCCAAGATTTTTCCACTCAATGTCCTATGTATCAACTCTCATAATATAATTTTTTGGGAGGCATCACTCAATACAATACCAAAATATACCTAATGAGCATCCTTATGAATATGATGGATAATTTGGAAGCCTCTATCTCTGGGGAAAAAATATGCTCACCTACGAGCAAATCTGTAATGAGCCTACTACCCCAGTGGTTCTTATTAGGCCTTATCCTCCATAGTAGGAGCTTCTGAAGTTTATGAATTTTTAAAATAAGGAGGATCCTCAACATCACTTTAAAAAAAAAAGACATGCTTTCTACCTTATAACACATGATGATGCACTTCTTATTAGGACCTTTCTTATGTCATTAACTAGACCTGCTCTATATTAGTATAACTCAATTCCTCAATATTCCCTATTCTCATTTGGGCAAGTAGCCCAAATTTTCTTAGATCACTTTTCTATCAATATCGTAAGAAATGTCACTATCACTGACTTATATGCCATTTGATAGTTTGATGATGAATTTATCACTAACTTTATGGTTAGATGGTAGAGTCTCATAAATCAACTCATATTTCCCCTTCCACAACATGAGCTAGTCAAATTATTCATGAGATCATGTGCTAAGCATATCTCATTGATGTTATGGGTACAATATTTCAAAACATTTTATGAGGCCTTTTTGATGGCTCACAAACTAGAAATCAAAGCCCTAGAAGAAGGGAAAGTTAAATTATGGAATAAAAACTTTAAACCTAATCCCTCTAAGAGACTAATAACAATAATAAAAACAAAAGATCTACTACTATTGTAGTTGTAAAATAAGCATCACTACAAACTAAAAGCTAATATAAGCCCTCCACAGCTCAGGCACAATCTCAAAATCCATTGACACATTTTACTCTATGATAATATACACCTTTAAGAGAATCCTACATGTATATATTAGATAAACTCTTAAATACATATCTCATTGAACTTTCTCCAGTAAGACCTCTTGATGATTCTCCCCCTAAACCTAGCTAGTTTAGGGAAAATAAATTTTTTAATTTTCACCAATTAATAGGTCATGATTTTAGTAGATGTCATTATTTCAAGGGTTTATTATATATCCTTATCAATCAGGGGGATTTAAAACTAGATAACCCTAATGTGACCCTAATCAATCTATAGACATCCTTAGGTAGTCATTCCCTAATCATAATTTCATGTCAAATTTTGTGTAGTCTAATTTAGGATCCACCTCTAAACATGAAACTCATGTAATTAATACAATTCATGACTAACTTCTACCTAAATAATTTGATAGTAATCCTATCCTTGATCTCCTTATATGAGACTCTTTTGAACCATCTAAACTAAGTGAGGATATCCCAAAAACTTCTTCAAGTTTTATGGATCTCATTGTTTGGGATTTACATGAGGAAATAATATCTAAAATCACTCAAGATGATCAATTAGAAATAAAAGAGGAAAATATTATTGAATAAATTTTTTTCTTAGATATTTTTAAAGATATGCATACCATTCCTCACATCATTTTACTACATGCATCTAGCATACCCATTCCTTATATCTTATTACCCCTTGAAGAAACTATTACGTTACCCCAAAATAGCTCAAGATCAGTTCCCCCCATTATTCGAGATGTGCTAAATCTTAGAGAAATAAAAATAAAAGATATAGATGTCAAAAACAAAAACCTTAGGGCCCTAAGAGGAAAATATTTGAAGCATCCTCCCATTAGGATTGAGCTCCCTAAAGAAGATATACCCACTATCCCTGATTAGATTCAAAAGTGAAAAGTGCCACTACCACCTATCTAGATAAAAGTGTCTATATTAGGACCCCATCTTTTACTAAGACTAAAAGATACCATCATAGAATCCTCCACCAAAATGCATGTATCATCATAATATGATCTTCCTACTATGATAATACAAATACATAATCCTGTAAATCCCTATTATCTATAAGGTTTAGGTGTAAAGTCTTATCCTAAGTATATGAAACCTACTATAAGGAACATTCAAATAAATAGTTCAAAATATCAAGGTTCAAATTCACATACCTCTTCCTTACCAATGCCTTGAAGGATTGAAAATCCTAGTCAAAATCCATTTAAAGGGTCTAATTCTAATATCCTTGATCACCTTCTCTAGAGCTCCCTTATCACTCTACCACCCATAAAGCTCATTAATCCACATATTTAGAAACCATTGTGGTATCAGGAAAATAGGAAATGCATGTATCATTGAATAGAAGGTCATGACACAAAAAGTTATAATGTATTAAAGGTTATGGTTAAAAACCTATTAGAAGAAGACAATCTCTTAATAGAATAGATAGATCATGACTATCTCCATAGACAAACTATTAGGGTTACATCTACCTCATGAAGTAGTATCTACCCACAATATTAAAATAAGCTATAAAAGAAAATAAAAGCTCTAATAGAGCTCGATATCAATCTATCCTAAACCCTTTATATGTAGATGAGTTTGATAACATAGTGAATCCCCTTTTATTTTAGATAGATGTAGTTCACATAGCTATGTGATCCCAAGCCCAGGGTCACAAGACCCACAATCATGAAATATCCAAAGTAACTATTGCCAAAGTACTAGCTCCTACTATAAATAGTTTAACAATACCCACTCCAAAACCTAAAATTTCTATTTTAGGAAAATCAAAAATCAATAATGCTTTAAAACTCATATACATATTTATTCTAAAGTAACCTCATCAACATCTACCCAAAATGTCTCTATATGAACTTGTCCAAAATTCTCCATAGCATTTTGAGGCTATGATATAAACCTTGCAATCCATCAAGATATAATCTAATGAACCCTAACCTCTATCATCTTTCATTGCATCGTTTCAAAAACCCTTATCTATAACATTCCATGATTCAAAAATATCCCCTTTACAGCCTGATGACTAGGATCCTACACTATTTATCATTGCCTAGATTAATCAAAAAGCTAATGATTAATAATGGTGTTAGTATAAATATCATCTCCTCTCATGAATTCAAACAACTACAACTACTTGAAATAGCTATAGCATAATACTAAACCATTTTACAAGTATTTAAAAATACTATCACCCTTTTATTATGAATGATAGTCCTCCACATTCAAGTAGGCGTGCTTGTTCTACCTAAATTATTTTATGTAATAGAAGGGGAGTTTAAATATAACATTCTATTAGGATTTCCCTAGATATATGTTATGCATTGTGTTCCCTCTACCTTTCATAAATATATTAAACACAAACATGAAGGTAAAATCCACAATTTCCTAACCAATCCCAATCCATTAAAAACTTACAACTTCACTTTTGACCAAAATACATCTTAATACCATTGTAAATCACTACCTAATCATCATCCAATGAGGAATTTACTAGTATGATAATCCCTACACCAAGGATTTGTAAAGAATCCATTGATTCCACATTTCAACATCTATCAATTGAAGAGTATCAATTATTGGCACTCAATACTCTCCCTACTCCCCAGGAATTTGGACATCCAAACAAACAACAAACTTATTATCTAAATTTAGGATAAATTATTCCCTTTGGTCCACCTTTCATCTGCACCCATTTTATTTATGGGGGATCAATCAACCTTCTTTAGTATTTTATAACCATAACCATGTTAAGCCATTTAGTTTAAACTTTTCATTCCTTAATAAACCCCACTTCACAAAGACTTACCTACAATGGTGTGCTTGGAAGGGAGTTGGCATAGGATGCTATGAACAATGCCCACATGGCATTAGGATATCTTAAGAAACCCCATGAAAAACATGACCTTAGTTTTAACAAAAATACCAAAGATAACCTAGAGGTTACTCTCCTCCCTACCCTTAAAGAGGACATGCCATCCTCACCATCCAACACCCTTTCCTTGATAAACAATGTCGTATCTATTCCCTCAAATGTTTTTTTTAGTCAATTCAATTACTATATAATATCTCATCTATCATCATGATGGGGACGTTAAAACCATTCCTATATCATACCCAAAAGTGATAGGGTAGGATTTTCCCCCATCCCTATTATTCAATACAAATCTGATGAGTCGATCTTAACTCATTTGGGTATCGAGAACTCCCATCTATGTAAATCTCTTCCCTCTAAAACCTCTAGTCTATTAAATAAGGCCACCATTGATGTTACATAGGATCTCATGAGACTCCATGAATAGTTAAGGTCAGTAAAATCATTAAATCCCTAAGAATTCAAAGATTTCACTACAATTATAATAGATCACATTGAAGCAATCACTTGGTCTTATAGAGATATGCTTCATATTGATACTGCTATTGTCATCCATAACATTGTCACTTTCCCTGACAATAAACTTATAACACAAAAGCTATAGAAAATGTATCCTCACATTATGCTCTTAGTCAAAGAAGAGTTTTAACATCTATTATTCATTAAATTTATCCATCCTATTGATTACCCTCAATGGGCATCTAATATTGTCCTTACCACCAAGCCTATAGAGGGACTTCACCTTTGTACTAACTTTTGAGACCTTAATCTCACTTGTCTTAAAGATCATTTCCCTCTCCCTAATATTGACCAATTAGTGGATTTAACTACTAGGCACAAAATTTTGTCAATTATGGATGGTTTCTACGGATATAATCACATCCTCATCATGCATTATAACATCAACATAAGAATTCATTTATTGCTCCCTAGGGGAATTTTTTTAATAGCATTATGCCTTTTAGCCTAAACAATGTAGCAACCAAATATCAAAGAGCCATGACTTACCTCTTCCATGATATCATCCATAAAATTATTTAGGATTGTGTGGATGATCTCCTCAGTAAATCAAAATTAAAACAATACCACATTTTAGTTCTAAAGGTTATCTTCACTTAATTAATCTAGTTTTGTGTCCATATAAATTCTAAAATATGATTTTTATGAGTATTTATGGGTAAGATTATAGGATTTATTGTCTCCATTTTAGGGATAGAAGTTGATCCTACCAAAATCAAAAACATTTTAGAAATACCACCCCCATCTAATCTTAAGCAGCTTTATAGTTTGTAAGGTAAATTATAGTTTATTTATCATTTTATCTCCTAGCTATTTGATCAATGTCAACCATTCCATCACCTTTTAAATAAATATTTTCATTTTAATTGGGACTCTAGTTGTTAGGAGGCCTTTAAAGTTCTTAAGAACTACCTTCTTTTACCACCAATTCTCACTCCTCTAAAGAAGGGGCAACCATTATTCTTGTATATCTCTGCTACAGATCATGCCCTTAGAGCCATGCTTTCTCATCATGATGATAATCACATAGAGTAGGTAGTTTACAATATTAGTCGCACACTTGTTGAATATGAGAAGCTTTATTTTCATATAAAAAAGTTGTGCCTAACTCTAGTCTGTGTTGCTTCTAATCTTTGTCATTATCTTCTCAATAATAAAACCTATGTGGTCATAAACACCATGTATACACATAATATTTTCAAACTTTTATTGATTACTAACACTTTTTATCTTGTAAGAACCTATCAACTCTCAATCTCTCTGAGTGCATGGCTTAAGGGGTGCATCTAGAAAGGGGTGGGTAGACAATTGGTGTTTTATAAGATTGTTATCCCTTTTTCCACTTTCCATCTACACACTCATCTCCTAAAAACATTAACCCTAATCTTATTCTTCCCATTCCTACACTTTACAATCATTTTACTCTTTCCATCCTCCTTTTCTTACCTTAATTCCCTTTTAGACTATCAACTATACTAGGTCGACCATAATTAACCCTATATTGTTTAGGGTTATTTTTCACTTTTTGGGTTTGTTATCCCTTTGAATGACCTAGCTCAAACATAGTGAATTATGTTTAAAAACATAAAGGGTCGACCATGGTCGACCCTATACAACTGACATTTTTGAGAGGATTTAGGGCAAGTTTTACCTATATATACAAGTTGATTTCTAACCATATTTAATAAATAAAATAGAAGAATAATAAGTGTGAATGAACATCTACTTATTGACCATTATGCTTAAGGAATAAAGCTTAGGGTTTCATACTTTCTTTGGAGATATTGACATTGTCTTGTGGATAAGTATTTTGTATGCATAGATAGGTTATGTAGCCTAGAGTTGATTTGTCTGTGTTATTCTCACATACCACAATTATATCTTTCAAAATACCCTGGTCATGGGAGATATTGAGGCTTGATGGGTTCATTTTCAAGGTAAGTATGCCTAACTTTTTTTATCCTTTGTAAGAGTAGATAGTGTTGACCAAATTTGACCCTATAGGTCAAATTAGGACCCCTATAGGTAAAAAATTGATTTTTATGTATTTTATGGGTCTAATATATATGTATTAAGGTGTATTATAGGTTATTTAGTGTGATTTTAGGTTATATTACCCTTAGTCATTAGTCATTTTAGTCCTTGTATCAATTTGAGTCATTTTAAGGTCAAAATAGGGCATTAAATAAGTTGTACATCCACCTTGGGAATTTTTAAGGTGTATTAAGGGTGATGTCACATTCCATGTGTCCTATTATTCCTTAATCAACTATTCATAATTAAAAAGTGGAAGGTTCTTCAGAAAAAAGGGTAGTTTTCTTGAAAAAGGGAAGAATTTGGCACTTGTATGACCCATAAGGGAGTGTGACATATGGTATAAGGTCATGATGTGACTCTTAATCTTAATATAATACATTTACATGCTTTAATTACTCAATAATTATCAAAATTGGGCTAAAACCATTCTGCTCCTTTTTCACCCTTTTAGACACATAGAACCAGTCAATATGTTTATGCTTGGTATTCCAAGTTAAACACCTTTGGGAGGTGAAATTAAATTTAGATAGATTAATTTACAAAATGATATTTTGAATAATGTTCACTTGTTCTTTATGAACCATCATCATAATGTTGACTTTGTTTTTTTTGTTTGCTAATTTGTGCACCCTACAAGTTTTGCTCTTGTTTGGACAAGTCCATACAATCTAGTTAGTGATATTGGTTCTACATGACTTTGACTCAATTATATCATGTTATAAATGATTGGATTCACATTTTTAATTTATTTTATGAGCCAACCAACTCAGTTTTTAAGGAGAAATGAAGGAGTGGAGTTAGAGTCATTTCTTCCAATTTATGGAGATTTCTTTTATGTTATGGTTCCAAAATGAAGTGAATTTATGTATTATTTATCATAAATTTATTTTATTAATATTTAATTCCAAATCCAACTTAAATAACCACTTAATATCCAAGAGAGTAATTCAAGTTAGAAAATGACCACCTATAGCAGTTGTATGACCTGACACTTCTTAGAGGAACATGAAATGTGCATTTAAGCATTCCATGATGTTTGGAGAGTATAAACATACTTGGTCATAATTTTTAAGAATTTTGAAGTAGGTTGGGGAAAATAGATAGGTAAAATTTTTCTTAGAGAAAACTTGTGGCACTTCAGGGTAATTTCCCAAAACTATCAAAATAAAGGTCCAGGACCTTTTTTGGGTGTCATTATATAGGGTTACATTAGTTTATAGGACCTACAAATACATTAATTTATAGGATATTACATATTTATTTTTATTTTAATAATAATATATGTTGTTAATTTGGAGAGATTGGTTTCCAATAGGTCCAAATTTGCCTTTTAAACATTGAATCACTTAGTGTTATCTATAGCCATCTTAGCTAAGTTGGTCTCCCAAATCAATGCAATGCGTTTAAGTACACAATAGTAGAGTGAGATAGTCTAATTGAATTAATAACACATAATTTTCATGTAAAAAATCAAGGAGGTATGTGTAAGAGTTATTTTATTCACCAAATATGAGTCAGTCTATACAAATAGCCTCCAAGGCTAATCAACACATACAACCATACTGCCTCCTTCAATGCTTAACCCAATGTTTCAAACTTGACCTTGACACCATATTTGAGTGATTCCAAATGGTTAAAAGGATTAATTATGACCTAAGAGATAATATAAAATACATAATATACTATTATTTGAATCTCACATACACCTATAGGTGCCTTAGGCCTTGAAATACCCACCTACAATTGACTATAGGCAAACAATAGATTGAACAAGGTGTATAAATAAGGGTATATAGGAATGTTTTCATGGAAAAAGGTCATAAATTGTGACAAGTAAATTATTTTTGTTTAAGGGATATTTAAAAATATCAAAATGTAGGATATGACCCCACCATACACCTACAAGTACCCTCCAAAGTAAGAAAATACTGTCAGTTATAACTGTAGACAAATAGTGAAATGAAGCATGGAATCTAAGTGTTTGTATTACATGAACCCAAGGTGAAAAATGAATCAAATAATTTATAAATCACCATGGAAACTTCAATAAGGGTTATAAACATGATTTCAAAGGCTAATTCAAACATCAACACCTACAACCAACTATAGATGATTGTGATGTAACAATGAGCTAGAACACATTACCTAGGTGATGGTCTAGCTTAAGTAAGGTGGTTATAGGTCCAAATAACTACTTTATGATAATATAATGTGTTAAATAGGATAATTAAATGTTTTAAAATTCTAATCCATGCATTACACCTACTGGGACAAAGCCTTGGAGTAAAATACAGTCAAGAGTTTATGCGTACAGTATAGACTAGATAGGGGTATAAGGAGTACATGAAAGTTTGAAGTGATGATGTTGAATTTAATCCATTAAATATTATAATAGTATAATTATTAAAATATATTAGTGGATATTTAATATATAGAGGGCTCAAACAAGCAAAAAACATAGTCTACACCAAGAAACATTGTGCACAGTCTTCCTGCAAATAGTTTGTCTTAGATTTTTAAGAATTTGTGGGGTCAAATAATAACACCAAGAACAAAAAATTGGTAAAAAAATGTCTATATGATTTGGATAATATTTTAAAATTAATATTTTATTTTTGAGAAAAGGGGAAATACCCTCTATTTTATCTTAGATAGAGGGTACTTCCCTTTATGCACAAACCCTACAATTTTGGAAAATGGAATGATCAAGTGAGTTGGGAACTAGTTGGATATTTTAATAAGGTTTTATAAGTTTTAACACACCTATTATAAACATGGAAACCAAAAATAGAGGGATGAATCTTAGCAGAGTGACCTAGACTCTATAACTTGTAGGCAAGCCTACTAGGCATGTTTTGACCTAGTGCCCAAATGAAGAGTCATTTTCACTTCCACATTGAGATGATCATTATAATATATTAATGATGTTTATGGGGTCATTAAATATTTTTTAAATCTTTTATAATTCAAATAATCCTAATTAGATGGCCTAAAGCATAGGGGTTATAGTCAAACCTATTAGTTAAGGTTTAAGCCTAAGGCCAAATGGGAAGTCACTAACATTTCTAGCCTTGGATATGAATTATAATCAATTTGGACATGATTTTGGGATCATTTTAGACATTTTAAATCTATTTATATTCAAAGGAAACCATGAATAAGTCATTTTTGGGCTTTAGGACAATTGAGGCTTGTGTAAGTGGAGAAAAGAACTCAATAGGGGAGGTTTAAAAGCTCATATATCTTTTGATGCCTTGAATGAATATCTAAGAGGTTTATAGGTGTTATAAGGGGTCATAAAATATGATCTAGTGAATTTTTTTTCAACTTCAATGCACTATTTTTATAAATAAAGATTAAGAGGGTAAATAAGCCCAAACCCTTACAAAACCCTTGTTAGTGATCTAATTGGAGAAATGAGGTTGGAGGGATATTAAAATGATATATTTTTACCATGAAAGTTATTTAAAATTGTATATTACTCCTTCAATATCCTTCCCATCCTTTTGAGTTGTATGAAACTATATGAATGGAGTATAAAATAGGGTATTTTTTTATTATTTTGTGCACTGTGTAGGTTTTAGGAGGTTCCAAGAGATACCAATCACATGGAAGGTAAGTTTAGGAATTAATATCACTCCCAATTTCAATTTAATTCCTCATAAAAAATCTTAATTTATTCAACCAATTGCTTCATCTTAGCCAGTTAAAATTGACATAGTGACCAAGCTAGTGAGAAGGGTGGAAAAATTCAAGTGAGATGATGTTAAAGTATTCATGATTCCTCTAAGTACATGGAGATTATTTAAAAATTTAACCCATTCTATCCAATGTATTTTAATGGAAAATTAAATCCAAATTTGAAGCCAAGTGTGTAAAGTGTGTGAAAGAGGAGTTTTTTTAGACTACATGCAGTGATGGCTCACTTCTAGGAGATTACAGATAAGTAGGATTGAAAAAAATTCATGGAAAGGAATGTATGAATCATTACCTCTCATTAAAATCATCATACCTATCTGTAATTAGTTTTGGGATGTTCAAATAGGGCTAAATCATGAAGGCAATTTTTTGAGCTAGAATGAGAACTTCTACGCCATATTTCAAGAGTTTCATACTTGGGGTGACACTTGTGCTACTTAATATTGCATGGTTAATTTCACATATTATTAAAATGAATTTTTAACTCCTTTTATCAACTTTAAAATTTTCCTTGTGACATTTGGACTTATTCTTCTCCTCTCTCTCTCTCAATTTCTGTAAGAACTAGCCATTTTGGCCTTTATAACTTATACTCCACTTGAGTATGGTGAAGCCCTAATCATTTTCATACCATTTTATCAATAATAATACTTATTTTTATGACTTATATGATTATTATTAGTGTTTTCATTTATAATTTTTGATCTTGCATAAGTGATGACTCTTGTTTCCTTAGCATGGTTGTCTCATTGTCTCACCTATTTGTAGTTGGAAAGCTTCTTATTGAAGGGAATGGGAAGTTTTTTATGATGTGTAAAGATTGATTGAGTTATTATATTAAAATAGTTCCATTAAAGGCCTCTTTTTTATTCCTCTTATCCTAAACATTCATCACAACATCATAATGTAATATTGATGTGAGAAGATGTAGATTGGAGAAGTGTATGTTTGGTTAGTCCTTTGTTCTCATGTGTAACATGTATCTAGTTGGAATTAATCAAATTATTTGGTGTATCACCTCCATTAAGATATTTTTATTTTTATTTTATCTCTCATTTTTCCCTCAAAAATTTTAGGTGTAGTAGTGATCCAAAGTGGTGCATCAAGGGAGCTATCCCTATCTAAAGATTCATCTCATTCATAGGTTACCCACAAGCCTAGAGGTGTTTCCATTGTGCCAATTGGATGAGGAGAGCTGAGACATCTCTTCAAAGGGTGAAAATCCAAGTGATAATATTTTTTTTCATACCCAATGGGAATCTTAGTCCAAGAGGTTGAAAGATTTTTGGTGTTTTCTTTCAGCACATCAGCTTTTTAAGGCATCTATCTAAGCATCAATGGTGAATCTAAAGTTATATCAGTTGGTCAAGAAGACAATTATTCCTTTTGAAGATTGTTGATATCCATTCCTATTATTATTGTTTCCTAATGGAGTTCCATGGCTAACCTTGGTGTTGATTACTATTTTACAGAAGTTGGTGAGACATTTCAAGTTTATGGTATTCCCTATCAGCCTTTATGTAAATATTACCAACCTTGTCATGATTCCTATTAACTCTAACATGAATCTTATCAGACTTGGCATAAAGTGTATTATCCCTATAACCAGCCTTCTCAATATATTCCTCCTCTTAGTCAACCTAGTCACTTCTCAAGTCTATCCATTTCTACTTTCAAGCAAACTCTCTTAGGCTATGAGACAAACATGATATATCTTGACACACAAAAGGGACATGGTCTATATATTGCTATCCATTTCATTCATAAGGTGAGAGATGAATGAGATTTGTTAAAAATAGAGTGGGAACCTATTGAGAGAGCTAATTGGCAAATGATAACAAGTGAGATGCTCGATGTGAGTGGCCTAGTTTCATCCTTGGAAGAAAGGCTAAAAATTCATGAGAAGCAGCCTCACAAAATCTATAAGCCTTCATATCCACTTCCACAAGATTTATATCAGTCCTATTTTACCCCTATTCATGAGCCTAATCAAGCTTATCAAGCCATCTTTTTCCTATTTAGCTAGAAGAGAGAGTTGGGAAGACAAATCTTATTTTTGAAGCAAATATTGATAAGTAGATTGAGTTAGCCAATAGGTAGATGCAATAGTTCATATCATTATCAAAATAAGTGGAATTAAATCCCTCATTACCCTCTCCAATTACATCCCCACCTCAATAAGTGACCTCTAAATATGAGATTCTAAGTTGGATACAAGGTGGAGAGTCCAAGCCTAAGGAAATCCTAAGTTTCTTGAACACTTCATCCACTCTTCAAAGTGTATCACTACCCCAAGAAGAGACTCATAATCCTAAAATCCTAAGTTGGAATAAGATAGTGGATTCATGCGGAAATAAATATGATAAATGCCTTGATAAAGAGTGTGAAGTTGAGAATGAAATTAATTTTATGTAAACCCCTCCCACCCTTCCTCAAGAGACTCCTTATCTTCCATGTCAGCCCTTTTTTACTAATTATCATCATGATGATGCCTATCAAATTCAAGAGAGACTTTTCTAAGAGAACCTATTCAATAAAATTGAAGAGTTAGAGTCAAGGATGAAATTTTTAAGTCAAGGTGTGATGGAAGGTTTAGACCAAAAAGAAGATCATATGCCTAAACACACCCCATCTAACCTCCCTCAATAAAGTGTTCAATCAAAATTAAATGTGAATGAAGTGATTATAAAATGGAAGGAAGAAAACTAAGCTATTTTATCCCAAGGTTTGCCTACCCTTCCTCAAGAAATCCCAAAAGAATTCCCTTAGGTGCATTCTCAATATGATTTTGAGCCCTATGTTCCACCTCCACCAACTAGTTCATCTTATCCTCACCCATCACCCTTTTCGGTAATGGAACTATGGTATGGGAACCTAAAGAGGAACATTTGGCTGAGGAAAATTTATAACTATTTTTTGAATAAAGTGTAGCTCTTAGGTAGCCTCATTAGGCTAAGTCACCTAATTTCAAGATGCCTAGTCTTGGCATCACCAAGAAGGAGAAGGAGATTGAAGACCTTGTATCCTTTGAGAAGTAAGGTCAGATTATGATAGTTGAGATATAATTTGAGAGTTCTCAAGAGGTCATAAGTGATAAGGAAGAGGTAAGTCCTTATATTGAGTCTTACTTTTTAGTTGACAATGAAGAATGCCTTCCTTGTGTCAAGGAAGAAATCTTGAATGAAGTCCTTCTACATTATAAAGAAGAGTATGAAGGAGATTATCTTGTTATTACCTTTCATGATGATAATCAAAAAGAGGATGACAACTTGTAGCAATAATTTGAAAAAAATTTCAATGAGTTTGAATATCTCAAGGGGTCTACAACTTCTTTGGAGATGATTACAAGTGATGGTAAGTAACATGACATTTTTCAAAATGTCATAGATGAGAAATAAAAAGTATCACCTCAGACTTTAGAGGTCAAAACAAGATTCTATTGGCCTTAATCTTCCAAAGAATAAAAAACCATTCCTCTTGAGACCTTGCCTACAAAGAAGCTAAAAGTTGATCATGAGATGAAGAGTAGGTAGTAATATGAGGTATGTGTACAAGGCCAAAAGGATTAATTTTACATTGGAGACCTATTTTAGGATTATATACATGAGATCATATCAAGTGAAGTGATAATGAATAGGTCTGATCTATCAAGTATTCAATCCAAAGAGCAATATGCTTGGCACCATGATTCATCTCATGAAGAAGGAGATGCAAGAAACTTTCCTTTTGATCTTGGAAATGGAGGTATGATTAATTGCTATTTGTATATAGTTTCTTGATTCCTATTTTTCTTAAGTGATTTGAGAACTTTTGTGTCTTTTTAGTTTATTTGCTTTGTTTTGCATGTGTCTTTCATTTTATGTGGTTGAGGTAATCATTGGTCTTGTCTTGATAAAAGCTTATGGTCAATGGTAAAATTTTTTTTGTTTGTCTTAGATTTTATATGACTCCCTAAGACAAATGGATTTTTAAGGATATGGGTCTTTATTATAGCAGGCATACTGTCCCTATGAGTCACCAATTTATTGACCAAATTTGACCTTGTAGGTCAAATTAGGACCCTTATGAGTAAAAATTTATTTTTAGGTGGTTTAGGGGTCAAATATATATGTATTAAGGTATATTATAGGTCATTTATTATGATTTCATGTTATATTAGCCTTAATCATTAGTCATTTTAGTCCTTATATCATTTTGAGTCATTTTGGGGTTAAAATAGGGCATTAAATGAATTGTACAGACTCCTTGGGAAGTGTGAATGTGTAATAAGGGTGATTTAATCTTCACTATTTCTTATTATTCCTTAATAAATATTTAATATCTAAAAAGTGGTAGGCTCTTCAGAAGAAAGGGTAGTTTTTTTAAAAAAATGAAGATTTTGGCACTTGTACTACCCATAATGGAGTGTGACATGTGGGATAATGTCATGAAATGACTATTAAATTTACTTAAATCCATTTCTATTCTTTAATTAATCTAATAGTTTCAAATTTGGGCTAAAACCATCCTACTCTTTTTTCACCCTTCTAGACACACAAAACTAGTCAACAGGTTTTTGCTTGGTATAAATACTTGGAGAACTTCCAAGTAAAACTAATTTGGGAGGTTAAATTAAACTTATATATATTAATTTAAATAAAAATATTTTTTAGAATGGTGGCATGTGCTTTATGAACCATCCTCATAAAGTTGACTATGTTTTTCTACCTGTTAATCTATGTACCCTACAGGTTTTGCTCTTATGTGGATAAGTACGTATAATTAAGTTACTAATATTGGTTTTAAAATTATTTTTAATCACTTAAATCATGTTATTTATTATTTTTTTCACATTTGGAGTTGATTTGATGAGCCAACCAACTCAATTTGCAAGAAGTGGAGTGGAGTTGTAGTCACTTCTTCCAATTATTGGAGATTTCTTCTATGTTATAGCTCCAAAATGAATTAAAGTGATGTATTATTGCTAATATATGTATTTTATTCCTATTAAATTACAAATAAAACTTAAATAACCATTTTAAGATCCAAGAGTGGAATGCAAGTTAGTAAATGACCACCTACAGTAGTTATATGGCCTACCACTTCTTCGAGGAACATGAAATGTGTGTTTGAGCATTCTCTTATATTTGGAGAGTATAAAAATGTTTGGTAATAATTTTTAAGTATGTTGGGGAAACTATATAAGCAAAAATGGTCTTGGAGAAAACTTGTAACACTTAGGGACAATTTCCCAAAACTATCAAAATAGAGGTCCAGGCCCATTTTTGGTTGTCCTTATATAGGGTTGCATTGGTTTCTAATAACTAAAAATACATTAATTTATAAGATCCTACATATTTATTTTTATTTTAAAAATAATATAGGTTTTTGAGTTGGATAGATTAGTTTTCAAGAGGTCCCAAGTTTCCTTCTAAACATTGAAATCACTCAATGTTATCTACAACCATGTGAGCTAAGTTGGTATCCCAAATTAATATAATGAGTTTCAGTGCACATTAATAGAGTGGGATAGTCTAATTGAATTAAGAACACATAATTTTCATGGAAAACATAAATGAGGTACATGGAAGATGGTTTGTATTCACCAAGGATGAGTCAGTCTATATAAATAGCCTCCAAGGCTAATCAACACCTACAACCATATTGCCTCCTTCAAAACTTAACTCAAAGTTTCAAATTTGACCTTGCCAGCATAGTTCAGTGCTTAAAAAAAATTTAAAGGAGTAATTATGACCTAAGAGATCATATAAAGTAGATAATATATTTATATTTGAATCTCACATACACCTACAGGTGACTTAGGCCTTGAAATAGCCACCTACAGGGGACTGTAAGTAGATAGTAGATTGAACATGGTGTATAAGTGAGGGTATATAGGAATGTTTAATGGAAAAAGGTATTAAATTGTGAAAATTAACCTATTTTTGGTTAAAGGATATATATAAATATAAAAATTTAGGATATGACCCCACCATACACATACAATACCCTTTAAAACAAGAAAATATTGTCAACTATAACTATAGACAGATAGAGAAATAAAGCATGGCATCTAAGTGTTTGTGTTACATGAAACCAAGGTGAAAAATGAATCAAATAATTTAAATATCACCATGTAAAATTAAATAAGGGTTATAAACATGCTTTTAAGGCCTAATTTAAACATTAACACCTACAACCAACTATAGATGACTATGATGTAATAGTGAGCTAAAACACATTACCTAGGTGATGGTCTAGCCTAAGTAAGGTGGGTATAGGTTCAAATAACTAATTTATGATCCTATAATGTTTAAAATAGGATCATTAAAGGTTTTAAAACTCTAATCCATGCAAGACACCTACTGGGATAGATCCTTAGAGCAAAATACACTAAGGAGTTTATGTGTACAGTCTAGACTAAATAGGGGTATAAGGAGTACATGAAATTTTAAAGTGATGTTGATGATTGTAACCCATTAAATATAATAATAATAGAATAATGACACTCTCTTAGTGTATATTTAACATATATATGTCTCAAACAAGTAAAATACATAGTTTACACCAAGAAACACTGTGCATAGTCTGCCTGCAAATAATCTATCTTAGGTTTTTTAGAATTTGGAGGGTCAAATAATAAGAAAAAGAATTAAAAAATGGTAAAAAATGTATATATGAGTTGGATAATATTGTAAAATTATTATTTTTTCTATGATAATATGTTAAATACCCTCTATTTTGTCTCAGATAGAGGGTACTTCCTTTTATGCACATACCCTACAATTTTGGAAAAGGGAATGATTAGGTGAGTTGGGGACTACCTGGAAATTTTATGAAGGTTTTATAATATATAAAAAACCTATTATAAACATTTAAAAAAAACATAGATGGATTAGTCTTAGCAGAGTGACCCAGACTCTCTAACTTACAGGCAAGCCTACTAGGCATATTTTGGCCCACTGCCCACATGAAGAGTCATTTAAAATTATAATTTAAGATGATAATTATAAACTATTGACACATGCTTATGGGGCCACTAAATATTTTTTAAATATGGTATATTTTAAATAAGCCCAATTTTATGGCCTAGAACACAGGGGTTACAATCAAACCTATTAGGCAGGGTTTAAACCTAATGCCAAATGGGAAGTCACTAACATTTATAGCCTTGGATATGAATTATAATCCATTTAGGAATTATTTTGGGATAATTTTAAAAAAAAATCAAGCTATTGAGATGCAAAATAAACTATGAATAAGTCATTTTTGGGCTTTAGGACAACTGAGGCTTGTGGAAGTGGAGAAAAGAACTTGATAGGGGAGACTTAAAAGTCATATCTCTTCTAATGCCTTACATGGAGATATAATAGGTTTAGAGGTGTTATCATGAGTCCTAAACTCTGCTCTAGTGATATTTTTTTTCCACTTCAATGCCCTATTTTTATGAACAAAGCTTAAGAGGGTAAATAGGCCTAAACCCTTGTAAAACCCTTACTAGTGACCCGCTTGGAGAAATGAGTTTGGAGGGATATTAAAATGAGATATTTTTACCATTAAAGTTATTTAATATTGTATATAAATCCTTTAGGATCCTTCCCATCCTTTTGAGTTGTATGGAACTATATGGATGGAGTACAAAATAGGTTATTTCAACTATTTGTATGTGGTGTGAAGGTTATAAGAGTTTTAAAGAGATAAAAATCACATTGAATGGAAGATTAGAACTTAAGATAACTCCCCATTTCAATTTAATGCCTTGGAACAACTCCTAAGTGCCTCAATCAGCTACTTCATCTTGCCTAGTCAAACTTGGCATAGTGACCAAACTAGTGAGAAGGGCAAAAAACTTCAAGTGAGCTGATTTTAAGGTGTGCCTAATTCCTCTAAGACTATTGAGAGTCTAAAAACATGTCATATAATCCTTCCCATATATTTTCATGGAAAATTGAATCCAAAATTTAAGCCAAGTGTGTAAGGTGTGTGGAAGAGGAATTTTTTTAGATTATAAGTAGTGATGGCTCATTTCTAAGAGATTCTAGATGAGTAGAACTTAAACCAATACATGAAGAGGCATGTATAAAATCATTTCCTCTCATTCGAATCATCATACCTATCCCTAATCAGTTTTGGGATCTTCAAACAGGGCTAAATCATGAAGATAGTTTTTTGAGCCAGAATGAAAACTTCTACACCATATTTAAAGAGTTTCATGACTTGGGGTGAAACTTGTGGTTTATTATCTTACATGGTTCATTTCACAGCTTCTACTCGTGCATGTGTAACTCTTTTTCTTAGCTTGATAAGTTTCCATATGACTTTTGGACTTTTTCTTTTCTCCTCTCTCTCAAGTTCTATAAGAACTATCCATTTTGGCCTTTGTAACTTATGCTTCACCTGATTATGGTGAAGCCTTGATAATTTTCATACCATTTGATCAATAATACTATTTATTTTTACCTCTTCCATGATTTTTATTAGTGTGTTCATTTGGAATGTTTGATTTTGCATAAGTGATGACTCTTGTTTCCTTAGCATGGTTATCTCATTCTCTCACCTATTTGTAGTTGGAAAGCTTATTCTTGTAAGGCATGTGATGTTTTTTATGATGTGTCAAGGTTGAGTGAGTTAGTCTATTCAAATAGTGTCATTATAGGCCTCTTGTCTAGTCTTCCTAGCCTAAACATTCATCACAACATCATAATGTAGTATTGATGTGAGAAGATACAAATTGGAGAAGTGTATGTTTGGTTAATTCTTTGTTCTTATGTGTAACATGCAGCTGGTTGGAAGTCAACTTATTTGGTGTATCACCGCCCTTAGGATAGTTTGCTTTCAATTTTATCTCTCCCTTTTCCCTCACAAATTTTAAGTGTAGTAGTGATCCAAAGTGGTACATCAAGGGACATAGCCCTATCTAGAGATTCACCTCATTTATAAGCTACCCACAAGCATAGAGGTGTTTCCATTATGCCACTTGAATGAGGAAAGATGAGACATCTCCTCAAAGGGTGAAAATTTAGGTAACAATAAATAGATAAAGTAATTTTTCTTCTTTATTCCATGTATTAGAATTATGTATACATTAACATTAGTATATGTCTTCATTTTATGTTTAATTTAGTTGTTTATTTTATTTCTAACCCTCACTTTGTGCCACAAGCTTTAGTGTGCACTAGATTAGATTTACTTTCTTGTTTATTATCAGAGGTGAAATATTAAACCTTAGGAGTCTTTTAGGGTTTTTTCATGATTGTGTTAGACTATAGGCTTTGGAACCTTACCTCACATGGTGTATTGTGACAAGTGATCCCCTAATTTGGTTTAGTGGATCCCCATATTGGTCATGCTCTAGCTTAATAAATGTATTCCTAATTAGAAGGGTATGTTATATCTTCTTTAAGCTAGGATCAATTTTTAAACATGATGCATTTTTAATTGCATACATTCTCATGAACTCAATGTGATACTAACCCTTGTAAGATTTATTTCACTTTCTTTCGTTACTTTTATCATATATCTATCATATTGGATCAACTCTGTCGACCCAATTCTAATTTATATGCACAAGTTTTTAGGAACATGCAACTAAATTGACTTAGATGACCCAATATAGGTTTCCAGACTTTTAGACTTTTAGTTTAGACTACTAGGTCAACCTAGTCAACCTTGTACACTTTTAGGCATCCATATTTAGTTATTAGGTCTACCAGGGTTAACCCTATACATTTTTAGGCACTCAACATTAAGATTATACAAAGCTTGATCGACCCAATCCAATCAGTAGAGTTTTCAACCATATTCCAAGGTTCTTGACTATAAATATTCATTCTCAACATCTATGATCCACCAAGGTTCCTTTCTATCTCTTTATCTCTTTATTTTTTATCTTTCTTTTTACAGTTTGTAGTATTCAAAACTACCCTAGCACAGTCAACTAAATTGACCCTATTGACCCAGTTCTATGTTTTATGTGATGTCTAAATAATTGGGTTGACCTTGTTCATTTTTAGACCTTGCTTTTGTAGTATAATTTTGACCCTATCAACCCTATTCTATATTTTGTGCATATAGTTTCAAGACTCTACCTTGTTTCAACTTGGAATTAATCTCTATATGCTAGTAATTAGTTCACACCTTTCTTTTCTTGTTTCTTGTATGTTTATAATAGTTAACATAGTATAATTAGGGGATTTTTAATTAATCATTTAGTTTCACTATTTTTTTTAATGCACACATAGCTAAATCAAAAATCTAAATAATCATTTTAACATTTGTCTACCCAAGGCCAACCTACTTGGATTTCATCACCAAGGGGGAAGCTGACTTGATACTCTGAACAAGTATAAAGCATGGTTAATGGTATATTCTATCTAAGAACCTGACACCCTTATCACTACAATGTGTGAAGTGATGGGGTAGGCCTAATACCAAGCTTGTATCATTACCACTATAGTACCTTTTAGCCCAAACTACCTAAAACCATCCTTATATTGTTATCTAGTTCCATACCTACATCCAACTTCCCATCACATTTAAAATCATATTCTTAATAATTAATAAAACATCTTAGGTTGACCACTTAGTTAGCTCTTTACTTCTCAGGTTGATTTCTTGCTTTGTGCTCAATTGTGTGTGCAAAAACTTATATTAGCTAGTGTTAATACAAGGTTTTGTATTGTGTGCTTCAATTGGATTGGCCAGCATTTATCCAATTAACTATTTGTTTCCCTTCATTTCTTACTTTCCTAGATTATCTACAAAAAATATCTTGTTTCAGTTCACAACTTGTTACAAATTTTATTTTTTTTCTTGTATGTTGTACTAGGTCAACTTGGTCAACCTTGTACCTTTTTCTAGCCTCTATGCACTATACATGATCATCCCAATCGACCTTGTACTATCTACAACCCATTTTTCCTCTTTTTCCAATCCCTATGCACTATATAGGATTGACCCAGTTGACCCTGCACTATTTTTTAGCCCTTGTTTCTATGTTAGGTTGACTTGTACTATTTTATTCACTTCTTAGTTACTTTCTTTCTCATCTTTCTTCCTTTCCCTTCATCATGAGATTTTTATTTGATAGTGACAATGTGTTGTATTTAATAGACATGAATCTTACCAATCCTCATAGGGTCTCCTATAGACAAAATAGGGCTTCTCTCTTGGATGCTAGTAACATTCATATTACCAATCACATAATGAACTATGGGACCTCTCCTAATACCTTTTTGAAACATAATCCTCTTTTCTCATTATAATATCAACTTGAGTTAGATTATACTCTTGAAATTCTCTTTTTTATCTTTGAATTTCCTCAACATCAAGGAAAATATCCTTCTACCATTTCCAATCCTATGATTAGTGGTCAAGTTGAAGAGTCTCATTCACCTACTCCTACATTCTCAACTATATTTGTGGGTACCAATTTCTTTGATTCTTAGCCTCTTCCTTTGATTATGACCCCTTCTCATACCATGACCTCTTCTTCTCTAACTTCTTCCACATCTATGCCTAGTATATCAACTAACATGGCAGGTTCTACATCTAGTGGGCCTCTTTTAAGATCCACCATCCTTAATCCATCTACTAGTGCTTCATTCACTACCCAAAGCAATAATGCTTATAGTTCTTCTTCCTCTCAACCATTCACTAGTCCATATTTTGCTACATAATTAAATTTTACCACTAGTGCATCACACTCTCATAATTATTCTCAAGTTCCTATCAATACCAATAGTGGTACCCAAGCCATTAATACTAACACTAATGCCAACCCTAATGATTCTAATAATTCTAATCAAACACAAACTATTTTTTCAAACTCTTAATCAAATGAATACATTTCAAGCTTATAACACAAATTAAATGATGAGAATGCAAAACCACCTTCTTCACCTTTAATCTCATTTGCAACCAATGGCTTGGGGCACACATAACCAAAAATTTCCCCATCTTCCTCTTTGATATTATCAAGTCAATCCATTCCTCAACCTTCTTTGGTAAAAAAAACCATCAAACATCTAAAAAATTAACCTCTTACTACTAAAATTTCTAACATTGAGATAGGAGGTATAACACCTACAATTTCTTATAATGGATAAACTAATCCTACCCTTCATCTTAAGACATTTAGAAATATTTATAAGGATTGGGTCAAATTAAACACATTTTTTTCTACCAAGCTCCTTGCCAAAACCCTCATAGGTGATGCCTTGGATTGGTACATCAACTTAGACGTCATTTCATTACTAGTTTGGAGGATTTAGTGAATGCTTTAGTGCAAGAATTCTAAACTAGTGATCTTCCTAAAAACACTTTGGCCCATTTCATAAATTATAAACAAAATGAAAATGAAATCGCTTAATCCTTTGTTAAAATATGGAAGACTTTATCAAATAAATGTGAACATAACATGGTCGATGATAATCTTTTTCATCTCTTTACCAATTCCCTTTTTCTTAAATTATAATATCAACTCCACACTCTCTTTCCACGTACCTTAGAGGAGGATATTGACCAAGCTAAACATCAAGATTTACTAATTCATCAATTTTAGCCACCCTAACCTTTTTCAAGTCCTCATCTATTACTTAAGAACAAAAACTATAATATTACCAATGATGGTGTTAAAAATTCTTATGACACAATTCATAATGTTCAACCTATCATTCCTAACCAATCTTCAAAACCAACTCCCCCTTATAAAAAATATACTAATCCTCATTTATCTTCACCAAAAAATCAACATTCACAAAACTATATCATTAGCTAAATTTTTTAAGTGTTTACCAAGGCCTCTTCCATGAGAGCTTGACCCTACTCATCTTATGAAATCCTAGTATGATCTTAACAAGTTTTGTTGGTTTCATGCTAGTTGGGGTCATTCTCATGAGACCTATATACAACTTTGTACTTTAGCTATAGAATTTTTTATTAGACCTAATTTAGATCATGATTATATCATTATAAAGTGTCAATGAGCTTATGAAATTGCTTTTGAAGACTATAAATCACATGATAAAACTCAAGCCTTGAATCAATAAAATGCTCATTTAACTATCTATAAAGACCCTCTCCCTAATCATCAATCAATTAAAGACACCCAAGATAATACCATCCCTTCCACCAATAATGTAGAAAGTCTTGTTGAACCCACTTCTAAAGAGAATGTGGTTAGCATGACTAATATGTGAAGGGTGGTGGCTTTCATTGATTCTTAACCTATCTACACTCCTTCATCTTAAACATATCATGTTATCTAAGATTATTCTCTAACTTATTTAAATGAGTTGGGGAAGATGACCTTATTACCTTTGATGATATGATTTATGATTCTCCCTTGGATAACACTTCCCATTCTATTTCTACCACTCTTCCATCATATTCTAACACTAATGATAGCCAAGATTCTACTATTACTTCTTCTTCCAATTCTCAAAATCCACTTGAACCAACTACTTCATCATCTCAACATGATTTTCAACCTTGTCCCAAACCTTCTCATTTTTATCAATAAAGATTCCAATATACTTTGTGTAGACACCTAAAACAGGCCACCGATAACCTCCAACTAGGCTTTTGATCAATTTCCACCTGAAATGTACAATTTGGCCTAAAAACACTAAAACACACTAAAATATGTGAAACTTACATATTCAAATGCCAATTTGGCTGGGTATCCCTAAATGGGGTAATTTAATTTATGGGCTAGCTAACTTTGATCAGATCATTTTGAGTCAAAATACCAATTTTACACCTAGGTGCTCTAGATTTCTCTTTCCTATCAAATCTCTTACACAAGATGCATGCATTTGTTATTTTCTATTAGTAACATCCTAAATGGGATAACATATCCAATGCATCTGACATCACCTTCCAATTCTAATCTAGTTGAAATTTGGACCAATAACAAGGCATTTTGATCAATTTGAGTAATTGGTGCACAAAGTGCTTCAACATGCTTAAGAGATAATTAACCCAAATCAAGGCCTAATTATGAATTCCATGGAAACCTATTTAAAATTTATTTTTGGAAATTAATATTGGAATATCTGCATCATCAGGTGACCTCATTTTTAGGAAAGGCATCCCTAGGCCATAAATGCCATAAATATCATGATTCATGCCCTCCTGCCTCATCAATACCTTCCATGATGCCCTCCATGCCTCTTAATTTCCACTTCTAATGCCATGATGAGGATAATTATAAACTTAATTCCAAAAATTGAATTAATCCTCAACTACACATTTTAATCTTAGGATGGATGGTTCAGGTTGATTCTAGACATTCTAAAAAATCTATAAATAGAGAGGCCATGAACATTATTTCTAAGTCTTGATAATGCAAAGTTATAATTCATAAATGATTTCAAAAGCCATTACATCTAGTGTTTTAGATTAAGGTAAAAATAGGTTTTGAAGGGACCCCAAAACCCTGAAATGAAGGATGAAGGATATAACAATAACGTCCATAGATGAAACCTATTACCTACTTCTAAGTAGAATCAAAAATAGGTTTTACAGGGACCTAAAACCACAATTCAAGAAAAACAAAAGATAGACCCCATATTTTATAGAGACCTAGAAACTCCAGTGTGATAAGAAAACAAAAAACCAGAAAATGGAACCAGTTATTACATCCAACTAAAAGGACTAGGATAGTAAGAACTCAAAGAACCTATTCTTCTAATTCCAAAATCATCTTCATCACTTCCTTTCCAATCACAGTAGTGTCCTGTATAGATTTAGCCATCAACGTAGCAACGTCTTGCGTTGCTTTCTTCCTTGAGCTCTGTCTGGTTCTCTTGCTCGGCCCCTCCAAGGATTTATTTTCCTCAATTGCTAATTTTCCAATGTTTACAGCAGCTGCACATATGCTAGAGGTTACCTCCTCTATCTTCATTCTACTTTCCTTAATGAGCTCCCTTAGATTGTTCTCATAGTCTTTAAGTTTGATAGGAATATCCCTCATCTTCTTTTCCAGATTATTGATTTTATTCCGATCTGCTTCCTGATTATGTTCCAATATTTCCATTTTCTTTTTGAGGCCCATTATCTCCTTATACATCCATGAGTCAACTTGAAAGATAGCGTCTGCTTTGCATTTGGCCGAGCTCATAAAGGGGTGCCTCCTATCATTCTGCCCTATATCACTTAAATCTTCTGTGTTCTCTTTTGGATTGTCTTCATCCTTTTTTGTATAATCCTCTATTATAGCTAGTGTTACCATGCCATAGTTATTCCAATTCAAGCCAAGACATAATTTAAAGGTGCCAAGGAGAGATGGAGGTATCCAAGCTTCCATTACCAAGGACTTCATGAGCACAAAACTGAGCAAGCCACTACTACAAAGGCTTTTGGATCATCCAAGGAAGGTAAAGGAATTCTTGTGTTTTATTTCTTACTTTTTAGTTGTGTTTGTCATTTGTTTTTGTTAACTAATCTCTCCCTAGTGTCTAGGCCTACAGATGTTATGCTATTAGTGTGTTTCTTTCATTTTAGAACTAACACAATACTAACCATCCTCTCTTGAGTCAAATTCCTAGATCACATTATGGCACACCTGATGGGACTAGACACATCTCACACCTGAAGAAGATAATTTTAAAACTTTAAAATATTCATTTGGACCTTTAAAACTCTTGTAAATTGATTTTTTAACTTTATTTTTCTATTTTTGTTTGCCATGGTTTTACATAGTAACTGGCATCAACAGGTAAGATTGACATAGTTTGCATATCTTAACCAACATCAGTTAGTAAAAATGACATTGGTTATATACCTATCATCAATCACATTGTTATAACTAATGTCAGTTAGATAATAGACATCAGTTAAAATATGTCACCGTCATCAGTTATAGAAATTGGCATTGGTCATTGTGTATTTTTTTAAAAAACATAAACCTGAGAGCTCTTTTCCTAAAGTTCATTGTTTCAAACTAAAAAGAGCTTTCAAAGATAAATTACATGCTAACATTTTTGCTACAGGACCAATCTTGACATTTGCTAAAAACATGTTTTAAATCACCTTTTACATATTTAAAATTAAATTAGGAACTTTGTTTTGGTGTTTAAATGAAAAATTTAGGTGCTTAAATGAATGTTTTCAAATTTCACAATATTAAGACCAAGGAGTCAAATGAAAACCACCAAATCTTTCATTTGGGCTTAAAATTGAATTCACTTGTCATTTTTGTCTTCAATAGTTGTTTGACCTAATTTTGTTTAACAAAGAGAGGGGTGTTACATGTATGATTTTTCATTTGTCCCCTTTAGGGAACCCTTGGAATCAAAAGTGCCATTCCTATTGAACAAATCCTATTCCAAGGATTAGAAATAAATTCATCTAAAGCACTCCCTAAAAACTCATCAAAGTTTGGGTGACCTTGAAAATGGCCCTAAAGTCTTTCTATTTCATGTTTTCTTTATTTTTATGCATCTTGGAATATGAGGGGGATGTCATTACCTCCCACAATTTCTTTAGGGAAGCTTTGAACTGGGGTTTCATCTCTCAACATTGAATTAACTTACTCTTTTAGAGTTGCACAAGGGACATATCTGCATTTGGACATTGCACTACACTAAGCAAACAACATGATGTAGTGGTTGTAAAAAAGACTAGACCTTTTTACAACTAGCTAATGTTATGGTCACCCAATTTCCATGCTTATCTTTTGCATTGTTTGAAGTGAAAGTCATTGTGTAATTAATTCCCTTAGAATGATCGAAACCTTGCTAATTTTAATCAACCCCATTTTTCCATACCCTTGCTAAGATTTAGATGATTATACTTAGTGTATTTTTGGATCATTTTCTCATTTTATATGTATTAAAAACTAAAAATTATATGTTTGTTCATAAGCTATGTCAAAATAATGTATTTGAATTGAGGAGGGTAGTGTTATGCTGCTAAAATCATGTCAACACATTTTTTAGCCTTTTGAGTCTTTTACAAACATAACATTGAACACATAATTTGGGCATGCTTACATCATCAAGCTACTCAATTTATTTAAATACTAGTCTACCATTGTATCAAAAACCATTCTTTTCAAACCATGTCATACATACCATTTGGATCATTGTCTTGTGTTGTCATGCTATCCAATCTTGTCTAATTTGTTTCGTTAAATCTTAGTTTTCAATGTTGAGTTTTTAATTAACCTTGTTAAGTTTGGATCCAAACATTGATTGATTTATATTTAGACCTCAATTTGTGGGGCTAATACATAGATCTTTCTCTTTTGGGTTGCATAACTTTAGTTAATCAATTACCCAAATTTTAAAACTATTGATGGTTTGTTTGTTCAGTGCCTATCATTATCATTGTTTGTGCCTTTATTTGGGAAAACACAATCTTTCTTCAAAGAGCCTTTTGTCTTATGCCTTATGCCAACTAATCATGTTTATGTTTGATTTCATGTGTTGAGTTTATGTCAAAGTTATTTCCTAACTTGTTATATTAAATCAAATCATATCATGCCTATTTGTTTGAGCCTAGTGTTTGACTTTGCATTTGAACAAAAGACATAGTAACTCGACTTTTCCCTTTCCTATTTTAGACCTTATTTGGAACACTTTGACCTAGACCTTTGACATGTCAATTTTTATTCAAATAGTTGACCTTTTGTGTGTATGACATTTGACATGAGACATTAGATGTTATACTATTTTATGCCAAGTCTTAGCATAAATAATTTTAGAGATATAGTTCCACTTTTAGACCAAATTAGAGATACAACTCCACCTTTTGACCAAGTTAGACCAAGTTTGAACCATTTGTCCTTTGGATAGTTTTTTAGAGTTTGTATAAGTCTTTTTGTTTTGGAGATTTTATCATTACATGAATATGTCTAGCTACACTTATAGTGAAGTCATGTATAATCCAACTTATGATAGACTAGCTGCACAAAATGACTTGTATGGATTTAGTCAAGACCCCAATGATGCTAATATGGTTTGTGAGATAGATTTCTATCTGCCTCATATTAATCATTCATGGGGACAAAGTCATTAAATAATTTACAATCAAACTTGAGAACTTGATTGGTATGAAGAGGACTTTGAAGACCCAACTATAGATAATGTTGTTTGGGATATGAATCCATACCTTCTTTACAAAAATTAGTATATGGAACATAGTCAAGAACCAGCTTATGAGCCAAAGCACAACTGAGATGATATGGTTTATGAGGAAGACTTGGATGCTTTGTCTTATGTGAGTAATGAGGCTCCACCACATCATACCATTTCTATTCCATGACCATAATATCACACCATTCCCATATTAGGACCTCATCCTTTGGTTTGTGTGAGAAACTAAGCTCCACAATGCCCCTTCATCATTACAGGACCTAGTCTTTTAGCTTGTGAAAATAATCATGCTCCACACCACCCTATTGTTGCCATCTCAAGATTTTGTCCTTTAAATTATGTGAGCAATCATGCTACCCAAGGCCCTACCATTATCTAACCATAAGTGATCCCATCTAAAGCTCAACCCATATAATCATTTGAAGACCAAGATGTGTTCAAAATTGGTATATTCCAACTCATTATAAACCAAGGACAAGAGAACCAACCAATCTAATATGTTTTTGTTGAAACAATAATTTATGATAAGTCAAATTGTGATAGATTACCTATCCTATACCAATTGTCAAGGAGTCTCACACTGATGAGCAAGTATTTATTGAGTCTCTTCTTAATGATTATAATCACCTTTGGGAAAATCATTACCTTAACCATGTGCCTATTTTTCAAGATCCTCTTATTGACAAGACAATCTTTGAGGAGTTGTTTCTTAACCTTTTTCCCATCCTAGAGGAGTCTCACTTTGACAAACTAGTTCTTGTGGAGCCCATTATGCCATCATAGGTCGTTACTTGTCCAATACCAAATATTCAATAAGACATCATTATAATAGAGTACCCTTCAGATGAAGAATTAGAGTTAGAGTCAAGTTCTATTATTGAACCAACATCAGATTTAGAATTAGAATCAAAATCAGAATCAACATCAATCTCAACATTAGATTCAAAGTCCTTTGAGTTAAAATCAGATTCAGAAGAATAATATATTCATGGTTGTTACAATATTGGTTACGCATGCCTTGTAGATCAATTTGAATACATTTTTTATCCTTCTATGGTTTTTGAGGATGATTACTTTAGCTTTAACATAGGTTATCCTAGTATCTTCTATAAGGATTATACAGCCTCTCCCCATTCCATTACCATTCTATAGGCCATTACCATAAACCAAAATAGCCATATCATTGACATTCTATTTCCCATGAGTGTTGATTGGGATAGATAGAATCAATCTTTATTAAATTACATCCATGGTGGCATAATAGTTGAAGAAGAGCAAGGAGACCAAGACCACATTCATATAGTAGAATAATACTCTCCTAGTGAAATCTTTTTGAAGGTGCTAAGGGATAATCAAAGTCATAAATTAGCATCTTCTAGTGAAACTTTTTTAGAAGTGCTAGAAGACAATCAAATTCAAAAGTCCACATTCCTTAGTGAAACCTTGTTGAAGGTGTTATGGGATAATCAAGATAATTTCATTGGTGAAAAGCTTTTTGAGGCACCAATAGTTGAGCACAAAAGTTATTCACTGCTTGATGAAGAAAAAATCAAAGATTAAATCCAAATAGCTTATAATCTACAACCTAATCAAATGGTAGATACTCTCAAGATCAAATAATAGAAAAATCTAGTGGTCCTATCAAAAAAATAAGTCTTCAATCCTATCACAACCAAAGTTATGTTGAATCTGACATCAACAACATTATGTATGATTGAAAGTCCTGATTTTCATCTATTTCCCCACCATTCCACATTCCATTATCATCTACCATTCCATTTCACAATCAAACCTACCATCCAATATTTGTCCTTGTTTACCATCCATGGCTACACTTTCCTTTATGAAGGCTACAAAGATACCTTGTATCAATTTTTGAAGGAATCAAAATCAATGACCAATGAAGATCATGAAAGCATTCTTGACATCAAAATATACATGCCATTTTTGATAGAGTAGATATTTATATGAGGTGTGAGATAAAAATTAACTTGATCAAGTATTATGTTTGTATCATTTGTTGATTAGGACGTGCATCTCTATATCAATAGGAAAAATAGAATCATATGCCATTTACCACACCCAAGATAAAAACATGCACCATACCATTTTACATTGCCATGCCATTGCCATTATTACATATCCTTTTGCCATTGTCACATATCCTTCTATTCACCCTATCAAATGGGGGCAAACCCTCTTAAAATTTTATCTAATTTATCAAGCCATCATTATCCTAAAGCAATGTCATTCCATCTTATCATTCCATTCCTATCTAGACTAATGCCTATTTTTAATCATCCTACCCAATCCTATTTTGATCTTAGTTCATTTGGTTCTCCTTAGACTTTTTGTAAGGGGAATCTTATCAAGTTTCAATAATCAATCCAATCTATGTATATAATGATAGTCTATGAAATTAGTGTGACAATTGATCTGGAAAGATATATTTCATCCTATCAAGTTTGTTTATGTGAGCCTGATTATAATTGCCTATGGGCAAATCAGTGTCTCACTAGTCTTGCTACTAATTATAACCACTTATGGAAAAGTTAGTATCATTAAATTATTCCATTGTATCCTAGTTATAACTACCTATGGGAAAACAAGGAGAAAAACTTGTTTATCATGCATTACCACATCACCTTGCCATTGTTGTTTTCACTTGACTGGCCATTTACCAGATTTGAGAACTTGTTGGGACCTAGTTGGTTTTTTCTCACCTTTTGTGTTGATGGAATTAATATGAATTGAGGTCATTTTAGGACTATGTATTTCATTCTTAATTTATGTTGAGGTCACCTCAATCTCCCTTTCCATACGCTCTCATTATTTTATGAGCAACCTAAGTCAAATGCTCTCACCATTTTTACAAGTAGGTATCTTGTCATTCTCTAACAATTTGAGATATCTCAAATTTCTAAAAACATTCAAAACATTTCAAAAAATCCAAAAATATTTGTCTTGTCTAAGATTAGTCAGTTATCCTTGATCTACCTTATTAAGGCATTATCATTGTTAGGATGCTTTCTTTTGATTTTTGTTTTTAGGCTTTCTATTTTTTTGTTTATTTTAGGTTGTTTGTTTGTTTGTTTTTATATTTATTTTTTTATTTATTCACTTACCTATTTGTTTGCTTTCAGCACTATTGCTTTGACTCAATCTATATGTGTTCATTAGGTGACTCCTTTCACTCATTATTCTTGAGTCTATCCATACTCATCCATTAACATTGTCATCATGGTTTTTATCATTGGTGCATTGTTTTTGAGTGTTTATTAGATCGAGAGTCAGTCTTTATGCACTTTTTATCCAAGTCTTCATGGTATTCTATCATGACGCCTATCATCACATGATATAAAAAAAATCATCTTCAATAAGGTCTATAATTAATGGATCTATAGAAGCTTCTCCTTGGTACCTTGGAAAAATCCTTCCATCCCACCCTTGATCAAATCAACCCACTAAGCATTCTAGTTATATCATTGCTAATCAGGATGAGTATCTCCTCGTTGGTAGATACAACTAAATCATTCACACTAATCAATATTATTCTTTTATCCATATCTTTCATCACTTTGTACCTACTCATATTTAATCTATATTCTAGGTTATATCCTTTAGTTATGCTTTCTAATCAGCCCTAATTAGGGCACAACCATTAGTTTAAGCTAATCTAGGCCATCTTCATGATTATAACCATCTATAGGCAAATCATTATTTTGACTTTTATTCCTAATTGTAACCACCTTTGGGCAAATCAGCATCCTTTTTACATCAATACATGCAAGCATTTTCTCATTTCAATTAATCTTAACCATGGGTTAATTTCACCTTTCTTCTTGTTTCTTTTTCAGGTATTATTCATCAACAAATGTGATGGCCACTCCCTCAAGGGAGCATCATCATAGGGTTCCCAAACCCATTTAGAGCTTTTTTATTTAACCATCATATTATTTTTGGCATACATGCCATTTCTCATTCTTTGAGAAGACATTTATTTGCCTATAGTTTGCAACATCTTCCCAAACAAGGGCAAACTATAAACACCTAAAATGGGCCATTGATAATCTCCAACAAGGATTTTGACCAATTTCCACTTAAAATGCATAATTTGGCCTTAAAACACTAAAACATGATAAAATATGTGAAATTGAAATATTCAAATGCTGATTTTGTCTAGGGTATCCCTAAATGGGGTAATGCAATTTATGGGCCAACTAACTTTGATCAGATCATTTTGAGTCAAAATACCAATTTTGCACTTAGGTGCTATGGATTTCTCTTTCCTATCAAATATCTTGCATAAGATAAATGCCTTTTTTATTTTCTATTAGTACATTCTAAATGGGATAATGGATCCAACACATCTGACATTACCTTCTAATTCCAATCTAGTCAAATTTTAGACCAATAATATGGCATTTTTATCAATTTGAGTAATTTGTGCACAAAGAGCTTATACATGACTAAGAGATAATTAACCCAAATAAAGGCCTAATTAATAATTCTATGGAAACTTGTTGAAAACATATTTTTGGAAATGAATATTGAATATCTACATCATCAAGTGACCTCATTTTTTGGGAAGGCATCCCTAGGCCATAAATGCCACAAATATCAGGATTCATGCCCTCCATGCCTCATCAATACCTTCCATGATTCCCTCCATGCCTCTTAATTTCCCCATCTTCCAATATCATGATGAGGATAATTATAAACTCAATTCCTAAAATTAAATTAATCCTCAACCACACATCTCAATCTTAGGATGGATGGTTTAAGTTGATTCTAGACATTCTCAAAAATCTATAAATAGAGAGGCCATTAACATCATTTCTAAGTCTTGATAATGCAAATTTATAATGCACAAATGATTCTAAAATACATTGAAACTAGTTTTACCATGCCAAATTGATTCCAAGCCAAAGGTGCCAAGGAGAGATGTAGGTAGCCAAGCTTCCATTGCCAAGGACTTAATGAGCACAAAACTGAGAAAGCCACCAATACAAAGGCATTTGGATCATTAAGGAAGGTGAAAGGATTCTTGTATTTTATTCCTTATTTTTTAGTTTTATTTCTCATTTATTTTTGTTAACTAAGATCTCCCTAGTGTCTAGGCCTAGATATGTTATGCTATTAGTGTGTTTCTTTCATTTTATTCTCATTTTAGAACTAACACAACACTAATCATCTTCTTTTGAGTCAAATTCCTAGATCACACTTTTTCTCCTCCTTCTAAGGACCTCCTTAATAATTATGCACATATATCTAACAACCTTATTATGGGTTATGATGAGTGGGATCCCATTGTAGAGATCATTAATCTCCCATCCCAAATTATGTTCCTTGAGCTTATGAGAACTTCCCATCATATAAACCATCTTATGTAACTATTATTTGAGATGAATGTGCCCCATCCTTTCCTAGTAGGATGAGAGGTAACTTTATCTGAATTTGAAGATAGTATATTAAAATAATGTGAACAGATGTCTATTAACATTGAAAAAAACATTAGACATTTCTCTTTTTTTTAAATTTCCCATAGATTTTATGATTCCCAATGAGATTCTATTTCATGTAGATTATCCTCCCTTATTCATTATCATCTAAATAAGTGATATCCAAGTTAAGTGTGTATTTATTGATGAGGGTTATATCACATGTGTTACTTATCTTGATTTAATCAAGACTCTTGGATATTCAAAATGCAATATTAAGTCTACACATATCACCTACCAAGGATATGATAAAAGTAAAATACCTCTTCTAGGTTGTGTGTGGCTTCCCTCTACCATCCCACCTATCACCATTCATGTGAAGGTGATGATATTTAACTTCCCCCTTTATTATAGCATCTTATTTGGTAGGATATGGACTCACCATATGAGAGTTATTTCTTCTTTGGCCTACCAATTCATTAAACTTCCTCATAATGGATCCATTTAAAGGATTCAAGGTGACACTAACCCTATTAATTTAAAGAAATTTCAAGATCATGGTGTATTTAATATTCTTACTCTTGAGCCTTTACCAAGCATTTCATTCCATGAGTCATAGCATCACAACTTTCTTGTTAATTCAACCCAAGGTTACAATGGGAATCTTGAGCTCATTGGTAACATTCCTCCTAACCTCTTATATTCCAATGATGATGAACCCAATACGATTAACTTAAAGATCAAAACTTATGATCTCTTACCTCATCTCATCTCATAGCTTCCTACTTCCTTATAACCATGCTATCATAAGCCTCCTTGTGATGACATTCCCATAGTATTGACCAAGACTAGGCATTGTATTCACCATACTTCTTTATATGATAAGGTCATCCCTACTTGCATCATTGACCTTCACACCCTAGATTTCAATGATGGCTATCCCTTAGATGATCCATTGTTAGGTGGTTTTATATAATATCATGATGTTGAGATTATTCATTATCATTCTAATTTATTTAAGTCTTTTTTTGCATCTCATCATTTTACTTCACTTATAGTTCCTAGTTTTTTTATTTTTTCCCTTTATCATAGGGTAGAAATAGTGTTGATAGCTCTAGTTTCTAAGGAGCCATATAGGACTATGCTCATAGATCATGCTATGACCAGACCTTGCCATTTTTCTAAGTACCCTAACCCTCATAACTAGTTTACCCAAGAGGTTAGTGTGACTCTCTTTAGACCTTGTGTAGATCTCGCTCCTCCCTTAGTAGAGAGTGCTATAATTGAGCCTATTCCTATGCCTACTATAGTTGAGCCTATTTTCACTCTTACTATTGTTGAAAATACCCATGTTTCTAATTCTATTGCTCCTTATATTGAGCCTAGTTTTATTCCCTCCTCATCATCACCCTCCCTTGGTGATGGTCCACTTCATTTGCCTAAGATGGCTTCTCTACCCACCAAAAGGGCTGATGAGTTTTATTTGGTTTCTTCCACTCCTATTACACCTCCTTTTATGAGTGATTCTACTAAAACCACTCACAAGCATATTTATTACTTCTATGGGACATATAATCATTCTTCCACCAATTATCACAAGTTACAATAATATATTGATACCTTAATCCTTATTCCCCATAATTAGACAACGTCATACCTCCCTTGAAGGTACTTCCTAAATATCTACACAAGTATGGTGAGGTATATTGTCTATGGGATCTATGTGTCACCCATCATACCAATCATTACCACATGCTTCAATAAAATCTTAATTATAACCTTATAGCCATTCTCAAACCTTCCACCACTCCTACCATAAGTTGTCCTTGAAAGAAGGCTCCTCTTTCTTCTCCCATGGCTCCACCTCCTATGGTCCCTTCATCATCTTTTGTGCCTCCACCCATGATTCCTTCACCTGTGGACCTTACCTCACTCATGGATCCTTCTCCACCGATGATTCCCACCTCTCTCATAGAGCATACTCCCATGCATTATCCTAACCATCCTTTTCCTAATTTTCCTCCTCAGCACAATCCTTCGATCATTCCTATTTTTTTGTGTGGAGGATATTTAGCTAATATTCATTAAATATTGATGAAATATTAGTAGTAGTTTATCTCCATATTCATAGAGATTTATCTGATGTCTTAGATAATGTGTGTGGATAGATTTATCAATATTATGAGCACATTAATGGTGCTTTCACATTTTCATTTGGGTTGGACGTGTGATCCAATCTTATATTTATCTATCTATTTTATCATTTGACACTGTACCAAATTTTCCTTGTCATATATGGTGATCTTATTTGTTGTACTATATCTTTCTTATATTATCATTTATATTTCACATATGATTATCTTTATTTATCATTGTTTTCTCTTTCTTGCTTTAGTTTTTCTCAAAACTCTTTTCTTTCCTCTTCATGATTATTTGTTTTCTTATCTCCATTTTCACAGTTAATTATCATTATGACTTGGTTATAAAAACCTTGTTCCCTTTGGTCATTGTCTCCCTTTTACCATGTAATAAATTATCAAATAATCCTACTCATTTCTATCTCCTTACAATGGTCCACTTTTTGGATCTATTTTTTCCCTTCTTCCTTTTCCACAAACTAATTATATACACGATTGAGACTTGAGATCACATGCTAGTTCATTGTCAAGCCTAAGTATCCTAGTCAGTCTTTGTCTTTGGTTACTTAGCTTCTTTTATCCTTAGCCTAAAACTCATTCATGTCTATCACTACATCTCTCATGATTGATCATTCCAAGTCTGTATGGAGGAGGAATCTTAAAAATCCATAAAATTTTAAAATCTAAATCATTTAAACAAAAGGCAATGATATAAAAGGTAAATAATATTCTTAAAATTCCAATCACACTAAAAGACGTGAATCAAATCACATCTCCTTCTTCTAGTCTAATCTCAAACTTTAAATTTGGCCTTATCATAGAGCTGAGGTATTTTGGGGTGTGATAGGCTAGTAGATTAGAAGAGGAGAGTAAAAAAATATTTTAGTGCTACCTACTTTCTCATGCAAGTACCCACTCTTTGTAGTAGATAGATGATTCCATATAGGGTCCTAAAGAATGGAGAACACATCATGGGAAGGTAGGTCCATTTTAATTTTTATTGTACTAATATACCTTTATGAGTTGAACTTAGTAGCATGCCTATTTTCCTACAAATCTTTGTGTCTATAGAGAACAGGTTTCCTTTGTACATAGACGACCACTAGTCACTTAGTGTCTTCTCATGTCCTTAGTATGCATCTTGTCCCCCAAGGTATTCTCATAAGATGCCTAAGTCTTTATTTTTACATTCCCTTTTTCATTCCCTATATCTCTCATATTTCCTCTTGATAAATATTTTTTTATTTACTGATACTCCCCTTGGGATCTCGTTTGTGAGTTTCTTTGTAATAACATAGATAGGACCTAACCATCCTGACAAATTACCATATTTCCCTTAATATTACCCACATCCTTTATTACCTAATTTTTTTTGTTTATTCCACCTCAGTGGTATTATCTTTGTGAGTTGAAGTGTAAGAAAGTGGATAGGACCTGACATTCTTCACAAAATTTTCCAATATCCAAGTCACAATCCAAAATTACATATGTCAAATATGAGATAAGATTTGATTGATTATTAGGTTACACATCATTGACATTCTTCCCAACTTGATTTAGTGTGTTTTATGCTTACTTAATTTCTCTTTCACTTTTATCATTGTATATTCTGAGTGCATGTAAGAATACAACCATTTCTTGAATTTTTCATACTTCCTAGCTTGAATTAGTATGATTAATTTAAGACCAATCTTTTTCCAATTTTGTTTTTCTTTTATACTTTCTAGCATGATTTAGTATAATTTATTTACTTACTTTATTTTTTTTTATACCATTTGTTCCCTTTTACATACCTTCCATTTTATTAGATTATTGTCATACTTCCCAATGCAAATTAGTAAGATTTTACTTGTTTTAATTTGGTGTAAAAATATTTCACTTTGGTTTAAAAACAAATTACTTTTTACCTTCTTTTTTTACCATTTCTTGGTTCTTTATACTTATTCATTTTTTCTATTACACATTTTCCAGCTTGAAATAGTGTGTAGTACATTTTGTTGATTGATTATATTTTTCCAAGTCCTTTTTGCTTGTTTCTTTTTCACCATGCATGTGTCCTACAAAATTATAGAAAAGAAACCACATCTCATATATTTCCTTTAGCATATATAACAAAGATAAAATACATGTGCTATAAAGAAATATATCCAAAGCATCCATAGCCATAACCAGTAATAATATACCAAAATGATATATATGTATATATATCATGAATTTGATACAATAAATAAAACCATATATAATGCCCTAGCTCTATGGTTGGGTCCCATTCTATCTATCTCATGGCCTAGCCACGTTATGTGTTGAGGCCTCAGTCTTACTCCAAATAGTACATTATAAGGAGTCCATATAGGATCTCAATCCCTCTACCTATCCTTGTAGGTACACTACCTACACATGTGATTGCATCAATTGGGTCTAGATGTCTATCATTTGTGCTAATATGGCCAGATGCATATCTCTCTCCTTAGCCAGAGCATACCATACCTACATATCACTTGCACCCATCTTTGATGGTGACTACATCCTCTCTCTACACCTGTATCTATCTCACTACCTCCCCAACTAGTCTAAACTAGTTCACCAGAGCTAAGGAAGATGATACACTAGGGTCCTCTAATGCAGCCCAGTCATATGGTTATAGAGTCTCCTGTAGGATGTAATGGAGTGTTCCCCTCATTAAGGACCCCATATCTCCTCTGTATCATCAAATGTGCTTGAAAAATAATGCTATATGGATATTAGATCACTATTATATCTCAAAATATCTATCTATCTCTACTTTCAAATAAAAACTTAAAGCAATAATTTAACCTTCTATTCTTACCTATTTGTGTCTTGACTATTATGGTCTTGCCATCTACATGACTACCTAGCATAGTCTCCCCATCTATGTGTCCTCCTAGTGCCTCCTCTTTAGGTCAACTCCTTAACTCAAATCCCTCCATCATAGCTCACATCTATCTTTGCCTATGCTTGAGTAGTCTCTCTATCATCTATCCCTCCTCTAGCTCCTTTATTAGCTTGTCAGTGATGACATCAATCTTTGTTATCTCCTATTACCTCTATCACTATCATGTCCTTAGTGGTTTCATCTTTTTCTAATATAAAACCAATAGTGGTACATCTAGTATCTCTACCTCTACCTCCCTATCCTCCTACTCTACTCCCTATCATGCTCAACCAGTCTATGGTTGCTTATAATGTGGTCTGAGTGTTAATCTCACTATCAATGATCCTAGTCCTCTCTTACCCTATGGCTCCCTCACATGTTGATCCTATTACTTAAGCATCAGTATTGATGTCACTAGATGAGGTAGGCCCATCTATCCTAGCAAACATGCCACTAGATATGGCTTTCTCTACCATGTGTAGTGTCTAATAACCTTTGTCCTCATTATCACTAGTGCAACTATGTGCTAATTTTCCCATGTAGTAAATATGTCTATGTGTCTCACTAATTACAATGATATCATGTGGGGTATGACCCATGGTACCTATTCTTCTCTATATTTCCACACCCAAGGTAACCTATCATCAACTGCATGGGGCAACCCAGTCAGTCAATACATATGAAACCTATCATATATTATAGCTATTAGCAATATAATTAGTCCATGGTATTCTACCCTCTTAATAGTATCTCATTAATATCATGTATGATCTAGACCCAAATGACATATCCTAGATCATATAGAACTCACTCTTCTAGCATCATCCTACTCAAGAATACCATAAATAGTAGTATCTTGCCATCCAACCTATGCCATAACACTCATTATGTCACAAGACCTATCATATCTTTCCAAATATCTAGAATCTATGATGTATATACATCATCCATAATGACTCTCTATCTTCCCAAAATAATTTCTAAGCCTATATCCCACATGGCTAAGGATCTCCTATCCTTTATATTTTTTGGTATCCCTATGGTCATTGGTGCCCCTGCTATGGGTACCCCAGGGATGACATAGACACCCTCTAGTGTGATGACCACCTCTATCACATCCCCATCCACCTCCCATATAAATCTGTTATTCATTCCCATAAACTGAGGAACATGACTAATATATTAGTGCTCATGGGGATCCTACACATATCAACTATGCCTCCTAAACCTATGGATACTAGTATATCCCTATCTCTATTTTAAAATTGCTCTAATAATGTTGGTAATTAGGATACATCTACCAATCTATAGAACCTATATTATCTCTACAACTAAGAAACAACAAAGGATGTATCAGTTATCTAGCCTATCATCTCCTATCCATCCTAGCTCGTTTGATCCCCAGAGCTTTTTTTTCTCTCCTTCACAAGTCAAAATCACAAATGACTTATTTTTTCCTTGTTTAAAACACTTTTCAAAATTTAAATTCTTTAATTATTTTTACGTAGATTCCTTATTTTGCCTATGTCTTTGTTTTTATTCATCCATTTTCAAAACCATAAAATGCATTGGATTCATGATGACGTAGAGATTCTTTTCCACTATTATATGCCTATTTTCCAAAAATTTCAATTTTTGGCTTTTTTTTGCACTAACTTCTACAGGTTCACCTAGTGTTCTTCACATTAGATGCCTTCACTTTATCTTGTAGAAAAATTCTTTATTTATAGAAATAAGGTAAGTAAAGGTATGTGTTTTTCAAAATTTTCCCTTTTCTTTATTTTATTTTTTTCTTATTTTACTTTACTTAGCATGATCATTATGTGTTATCATGTTTTATATCTCAAAGCACCATCCTATGTTGCACTTACATGACACATGATGAGCTTTGATTGGGGAAAATGTATACACATAATATTTTCAAACTTTTATTTATTAAATGACACTTTATATCTTGCATAACATGTTGAGTCTCAATCTCTCTAAGTGCATGCCTTAAGGGTGCATTGGAAAAGTAGTGGGTAGACCATTGGTGCTTTGTAATATTGTTGTCCCTTTTGTCACTTGAGATCTACACACTCATCTCTTGAAAAACTTAAATCTAAGCTTATTATTCTCAATCCTACCCATTCCAATCATTTTCCTCTTTCCATCCTCCTTTTCTTGCCTTAATTTCCTTTTAGATTGTCGATTATACTAGGTTGACCATCGTCAACCTTGTATAGTTTAGGGGTATCTTTCACTTTTTGGGTTTGTTAGCCCTATATCCAACCTATCTCAAACCTAGTGAATTATCCCCAAAAAAATATAGGGTTGACCATGGTTGACCTTATATAGTCGATGTTTTCAAGAGGATTTAGGGCAAGATCCACCTATAAATACAAGTTCATTTCCAACCATTTGTAAGAAAGAGATTTGAAAAATAATAAGTGTAAATGAACATATAATTATTGAACATTCTACTTGAGGAATAAATATTAGGGTTTCATACATTCTTTAGAGATATAGATCTTGTCTCGTGGAGAAGTATTTTAGATGCATAGATAGGTTGTGTAGCCTAGAGTTGATTTGTCTTTGTTATCCTTACATACCACAAAAATATCTTGTGAATCACTTTGACCAAGGGAGAGATTGAGGCTCTATAGGTTTGTATTCAAGGTAAGTATTCCTAACTTTATTTGTCCTTTGTAAGAGTAGATAGATAATGTAGTTGTGTTTTTTCTTTCATGCATGAAAATTTTGTATACATTGATGTGAGTATATGTCTTCTACGCATGTTTAGTTTAGTTGTTTGTTTTGTTTCTAACTCCCACTTTGTGCCATAAGATTTTGTGTGCACTATATTATATTTACTTTCTTGTTTATTAGCATAGGTGAAATATTAAACCTTAAGACTCTTTTAGGGTTGTTGCATGATTATGTTAGATTGTAGGATTTGGAACCCTACCTCACACGGTGTATTATGACAAGTGATCCCCTAATTGGGTCTAGAATATGCCCATATTGGTCATGATCCCACTTAATAAATGTATTCCAAATAAAAAGTGTAGGTATGCTCTATCTTCTTTGAGATAGGATCAATTTATAGACATGATGCATTTCCGATTGCATACACACCGATCCCCTAAATTTTATGCATTCTAAGCTTTATTAGAATCAATGAATGGTCAAATGGATTATGTTTTTGGTAGAATTTTATCTAAATTTTATCCATAAAAAATTAGTTAAAGGTCAAATCATTGCTTATCATCTTGTTGAGGTGCCTCTTTCTGATAATCAACCAATTAATTATGAATTCCTAGAAGAATCTATAGCCTCTATGTCTCAAATAGATCCAAATATCAAATGACTCTATCCTTTAATGGATCCAAATTTAAGTGTAGTGGGGGAGATAGAATTATCCTAATCCCTCCTAGGGGGACACCTATATGTCTATCTTTTAAGCTTGATTTTGACTACACTAATAATATGGAAGAATATGAGGCTTTAATCATAGGTCTCCAAACCAATTTAGCCTTGGGTATTAAAACATGTAATATCTATGGTGACTCTTGACTTTTGGTAAATCAAATTAATGGCATCTATTAATGTAAGAATGATACCCTTCAGAATTATAAGACCTTAGTTGATCAATTACTAGCCACTTTTGAGCATTATGCTCTCTAAGCCACTCCTTGATAAACTAAAAAGTTTGCAAATACTATAGATTCTTTGACCTCCTTTATCCCATTTTAATCTCAAAAATCTAATATTTTTTGTCCTCATCCATAGGATTAATCAACCTTACTTTACCAAAATAGACCTTATTTCCATCCACAATGTGGAGGAAAATCCATCAGATCTCTAATATGTACAGATATTTGATTACTAATCAAGGGGGATTATTCCTCCAAATTTATCTAAAAATGGCAAGTGCATTTTCTAGAATCATGTCATGTATTTTTTAATACTATGGGTATTCTTTATAATAATGGTTTTTAAGGTATTCTTCTTCATTGTTTCTAGGATCATGAAGCTACTTTCACTATCCAAGAAGCTCATGACAGGTCATGTGGAGGAAATTTTAATGGCTATACTATTGCTAAGAGAATATTACAATTGGGATATTATTAGACCACTTTAAATTAGGATTTTTATGAATACATTACTAAATGCATAGAATATTAGCAACATGCCAACCTATCCCATGTCCCTAGTCAAGCATTATAGGTATCATAGGACTTTTGGCCTTTTTCCCAATGGGGGTTAGATATTATAGGTCAAATCAATCTTAAATCTTCCCAACATCATAGATTTACCATTAATGCCACTAAGTATTTTACTAAGTGCATGGAGGTTATCCCCCTTATCTTGACTAAAGTAGATAAAATTATTAAATTCATTAGTCATCATAATATTTATTGTTTTAGCATCCCTCATAAGTTCATCATAGATAATGGAAAATATTTTAAGAACAAAAAGGTTCAATATCTCTATGATATTTTTAGAATTAATCTTATCTTCTCTTCACCTTACTATCCTTAATCTAATGTACAGGTCAAGGCATCCAATAAAACTCTTGTCAAAATACTAACTAAATTCATTAATGAAGTAGGAAAGAATTGGCATATTCATTTTCCCTTTGTCTTATGGGCTTATCGAACTAGTATTCAAACCCTTATAGGTGCTACTCCTTTCTTCCTAATCTATGGTACTAAATTTGTTCTCCTTTAGAGGTTTAGATTCCTTCCCTTTGCATATCCCTTAAAGATATCATTTTTGAAGATGACTTCTATCAAGAACGATTAGACTAGATCAAACTCTTGGATGATCATCAATCAGTGGCCCTTGACCATCTCCATGTATATCATAAATGATTAAAGTGAACCTATAATAAACATATAAAAGAATGTGAATTTAATATTTATGACCTTGTCTTAAAGGAAAATCAACATGTCACTAATATGGAAAAAATCAAAAGAGGAAAATTTGCTCCAAATTGGCTTGAACCATATATTATCACCCATAAGTATGGATCTAGAGCATATCACTTGGCCTCTCTTTATAGAAAATTAGATTGAGAACCTCTTAATGCATTGCATCTATGTACTTTCTACTATTAATAATTCTTAATCACCTTGGTCTGCCTAGTTTAGTTTCTTGGTTTCATATTTATATTATTCTTATACCAAATAATGATATATAGGGACATGTGGTTATCTAAAAAAAATGCTCATTTTTAACTTTAAATATGAATACCCTAGCTCTATTCATAGCATGCTCTAATTGGATAAGTTTTTCCTATAATGGGATGGAGATCCCAATCATTATTCCCTAAAATCCCTCCCTATCATTAATTCATTTTAATGATAAGTATATTATCTTGTGAAACAAATATTTGAAAAACTATCTTAGGATACCTAAGGCTAGTCCATACTATATTAATAATAACTCTAGGATTAAAATCAAAGCAAAAGTTTCTATAAAACAAATAAAATAAATAGACTGCTCCCTTGAAGGATAACTATGAAACTACAAAATCTATAAAAATATACAAAATATCAAAATCATATACTACTCCCTCAAAGGATATTTGCTTTAAAAAGCATATCTAAAAATATAGACCACTCTCTCAAAAGATGGATATCCTGCATAAAATATCCCAATAAAACTTCCTGCATTGATCAAATTTCTTTAATTTGGTACACTTCTCGCATTGATCAGTCTACATGGATTGACATAAAAATATTCTAGGCTTGACCTTAGTTTTGGGTATACAAGAAGAAAACATATTTTTCTTAAAAATACACTGTTTGTCAGATCCTAAAATCAAATCTTTAGAGTTTTCCATCTCAAAATCAATAAGATCTTGAACTTAGTTGACCTAAATTTGTTAGGATAATTATTAGCAGTTGGTTAAGGATGCACATGAATTCCTTTCAGGTAGTTTTATTAGATCATGGTACGAGCCATTAATGAGAAATAAATCCCTTTATAAATTAAATTTATACTAATTAATTACATATTTTTTCCACATATATCGATACATATCCTAATCTAGTAATTTAAAAATCTATAAACATGAAATTAGTAATTTAAGGTTAGCATCCATAATAATCATAATCTAGAAACATTTTTCATAATCCATAATATAATCCAAAATCATAATTTAAGAAATTTTAAAATCCACAATCCATAAACACATTGCATAAAATCTATAATCCATAATCAAATATAATCAAAGTCACATCCATATTAATTTGGAACATTTTAAACATTACATACATCAAAATCACATCCACCATAAAATAATAATCATGATCCATAAGCATTTTATAAACATCTAAATCCATAATCAAATAATATAATCACATCACATAAAAATCCATAATCCATGATCCAAATTGCATCCATAATACCCATAATCCATAAACATTTTAAATATAAATACATCACATGTAACAACTATAATAAATCACATCATCTAATAAGCTAAAATGTATAATCTAAATGTAAGCATAATCCATAAACATGCATAATCCATAACAACATCATAATCATGAATCATAATAATAATAATAATAATAATAATAATAATAATAATAATAATAATAATAATAATAATAATAATAATAATAATAATAATACATCAAAGTATCTGTATACATATTTGTGGCTCTTTGGCTAGTATAATGAATATAAATACATCAATAAGTGGGATACTACATAAACTAGAGCTTACTCAGGTGGATACTCTCTAGGGCTCCACCATCCCCACTCCCATCTCCTCCTTTATCCCTATCTCTATCTCTCCTTTGGGATACACTCCCCATGCTCACTGACCCTAAATGTGTGCACATAGAATGCCTACCCTATGTGGCCAAATGGGAAGTATAGCATAGAATCTCTAGATTTAGATCAATTATGATATACTCATAATAGTGCATCTCTATGACCAAATCCATATATCTATTAATGCTCATAGTCATTTCCTACCCAACCATCCCTCTAACTATTTTCATTGATGGATCTCTTTCTCCCCTCCTCAAACTATCCCTCTCTACCTGATAGTGATCTTGAGCCTCCACTACCATATCATGACTCAACTAAAATGAGTCAAACCCCACTTATAGTGTATCTAATTGGGTCTAAAGTGTGTCCTGATCAATCTGTACTACAATAAGAGACATGTGTTCTATAGCTACTTATCCTTATAAGGTGATACACTGAGCCCTTAGTGTATCCCTCTTTTTGATAAGATCTACCACATCTATCTCCTCCTCTTCTATTTCCTCCTCTCCCCCATCCTCTCCCATATCCTCATCATCTCCCATTTCATCCTCTCCTCCATCCTCCTTAGCCTCCTTCATCTCTTCATCCCCTCCCTCCTAACACAAATGTACCACCCTATCATGCCTCATTTCCCACTATCTTTCCCACTATGTTATGAATGGTAGAGTACACCCTACATCCTCCACATCATCTCCCATTAGATCCATCTCTTTTATAGGGACATCTCCAATGACTAGCCCTAGGAGCTCTCACTCTATCTCATCCACTTATATACATGTGAGGCCCATATAATGTCCTATACCAGCTTGAACTATTAATTCACTCTCCTAAAATGGAGATATTGTAGGTAATCCATCCTCCTCCCCATCACCCACCTCTCCCTCCGTATGACCATCAGCTTTGCCTCCACTCTAGGCCATACAAGAAATCTGAGATAAGGGCACCAAATGATGTTTTCATCTCTCATCCCCTCTAGGACCCCTCAATAATAATCAAGTCCCAAATAATGCCATATATGAATCCTCAAGCTAGATGAACCTTCCATCATATGAATTCCATGTTTTATTCTATTTCATACTAGTATATCCATGGGGTATCAATGGGATTCAAAACCTTAATTTGTTCATATGACTAACGCTATAAAATAACAATCACATCCAATCCATATCATCTCTAGTTCCTCCAACCCTAGAGCTCCCTGTAAATTTATGCTAACAAGGTGGATACACATGCAAAAACTATCATATTTTCTAGCATATCTATAATCACACCTATCAAGCTCCATGGAAATCTACCTCCCCTTGAGTCTAAGAGTACATAATAGGATATAGCAAATAACATCATGGTATGTACATCTCTCCATGTTGTATTAGCTACATATAGAGGCTTAAAATCAAATCCACCAGTAACAAATATGATATTCTCTATATTCTTACCATATAGGCATATCTATGTTGTTCCATATCCCTATTCATTAATAAGTACTATATGCACTCCCTTCACAACAAGTCATAGAATCTGGTAGATGTCCTCCTTAATGATGGTTATCTCTCTAGTAAGAATCTAGAACATCCCATTAGCAGCATCCCTGTACTCTAATAAGGTAATTAGCAAGCCCTTATATCAATGGATGTATTTGTAGTGACACACTCCTCTCAAGCCTATAGCCTCTGGGTAGGCCCAATCATCATCATCAAGATAAACCTAAAGTTACTTTATTAGAGGTGTCACTCAATCCCATGTACACAATAGAGTATGTGTCTATCATAATCATCCCCTATAAGCCTAAATTCTCCTAAAAAATCTAACTTATCCTAACCCTGTACTATAATCTAAGCCTTTCAAAAAATTTATGTGAATCAGTGTCATTTCATGAAATAATGTCAATTCTTAATGAATCAAAACTATTTCATAAAACAACATCAATTCCCAATGAATCATCATTGATTCATGAGGAATTGGTATCATTTCATGATATGGAGTTGATTCCTAGTGAATCATCATTAATTCATAGGGAATTGATGCTAATTCTCTAGTGCCATCTTACCATGGTCCTATCCCTATCCTAACTCCCAAAAGCCTCAAAACTTCAAAAACATTCAAAAAATAAAAAAAAATCATAAAATAATGAATCTACCTCATCCTATAAGTTTCATCATTTCCTCAATCTATTCTCACTAACCTCCATCTCATTTCATAGCACACTCTTCATTTGAGCTCTCATGCATCATTTCATTTTCACAAATAGAAAATGAGCCCTTTTCCACATTGGACTTGCTTATATACTCAACTTTAAATTGGTGTCAATTTATTTTAAATTGATGTCAATTTGGTGGATCAACACTGATTCATTTTAGATTAGTGCCAATTTGCCCTTTTTTATACTACTTGTATTCTACATACATCCCACCCTGCTCCTTATATTTATCCTAGTACCTTGCTACACCTACCCTATTATTTGCCATATTCCATTCTAGGTTTGTGGATTTTGACCCTTTGTTGATCTCATAGCTTACATAAGGCATGTACTCTTTTGGATATCTCCCTTCAATGGGTCTTGAGAGTGCATTTTTCTCTTGAGAATAGTTATCTATAGGTAACACACACACGTTATATCACATCAAATGCTTTAGTCAGCTAAACCATATCACTTATCCTCTTGTTTGACCTTTTTTTAAGCTCACCTATTCATATTTGTGGCATTTAATTATGGGATTTGCCTTGGGGCATCTCTGCCTTTATTATCTTACATCTTGTTAGTGTAAAACATATACTTCATGTTATGCATCCCTGTTTATTATATATCATTTATTATCTACCCATTCCATCCACTATTCCATTTTCAAACCTATCATTCACTCTTTATCCTATGCAAGATCCTATTTTGATGGGGGATACCTCCCCACATAAACCTAGGGTAATGAACCTCTTATGGTTTTTATCTCACAACACATATTCCATACCACTCCACAAAAAGGGGAAAATGTAGACACTATAATTTCATACCCTATGTATGATTAATTAAGTATCATAGGCCCTTATTTTTTTTTTAATAATCCATATCCTAAGGTTTACCATATTTATCATTGATAACTCGATAATTTTCCATTACTATTACCTTTTAACCCTCCTTAAACTCCTAAATCCATTGATAACCTATGGAACCTACCTCTTAACCAATTTACCCCCATATGATTTCATTACCAACAAATATATACTCATCAAAGCCAATTTTACCTGTAGTTAGAATAAATGTACCAATTTTGGTGAATTGTGTTGATTCACCCATTATTAGTGTTGATTTTCTAAATTGGTGTCGATCCATAAATACCTATCCAACCTTTGGCTTCTAGACCCAAAAAATTTGAACCTTGAATTGCTTCTAGATCTCTTAGAGAATTAAGGACATCCTTAATAACACTTTTTCATAATTATATTTCATTCAATCTACATCCTCTATCACAAGCTTAAAGGACTACCTACATTAGTGAGGAAAATTTCATTTTTTTTGTAACCTAGGTCAAAGGTAAGTAATTGTATTATTTATCAGCTCAGAGACCGACATCGGCAGTCCAGAGACTGACATCGGTCAACTTCATACCGATAATGGCAGAGCAGATTGACCGACTGAGACCAACATCGACAGTATATCGACTGACGACGGCAATATAACCAACGTCGGCGATTGTGTTTTGACATAGAAACCTGAGCCATTCCAAATTCAAGTTTTATTTCTAGATTTGCAAAAGACCAAGTTTTTAAGATAGTATTTTCATATTATTTATATGCATGATAGAGGACATCTATTGTAATCATCTAGATGAATAAATAAGATCATTGATTTGCCAGTTAAGAGATTATACTGTGGTTTATTTATTTGATTAAATTTATCTTGCAAAACTGCATCTTTATTCATGCAAAAACATCAAAAGGCAAAATATGGAGAAATAGTCAAAAAATATCCAGCTTCAAAATTGAAGGGAAAAAGGGGATATTACAGTGGTATCAAAGCTAAATCCTGCCATCTTGAGGGTTTGACAATCTTATGCAGCCACAAGAGTTGGGACCACATAGGTATTTCACACGCAGTAGAGCTTTGCTTGAAGGCGATCAGGTTTTAGAAAAATATCTAGTCACCATGAGTGACAGGCATGAGGGTAGCCCACACAGGGGCCATAGGCATAATGATGATCAAGACACAAAAGAATTCTTCTGAGTTATGGCTACAGGCTAGCAGTAGATGAATCAGGCAATACAAGCACTCACTACTATGGTAGAGAGGATGCACCCACCTGTTAGACAGAATGGGGAACAAGGAGATAATATGAGTGCTACTATTAATCAGAGACCACAACTGACCCATTCTAGAATAGCTGATAGGCCTACACAGCCTACATTTGCTTAGGAAGAACTAGAGGCTCTAGCAGTTGTAGGCCACAGGGAAGTGCAGAGGCTCCTTTTTTATTAATCTCTATGTTTTTATCTACTCATTTAGTCTTTAAAATTCCATCTATATCCTTTTGTATTCATTTATTAGTCTCTATTATCCCATTTATTCTATATTTTTTATCAAACACATATACAAAAAGAATCAATGTTGATTCATTTTGAATCAACACCGATTATATAGATTGACATCGATCCTATCAAGATCGACATCGATCTACTATGTTTAATAATTTTCAAAATTCAAAAACATAATATTAGATCCTTTTTCTTAAATCTTTACTAATTTTTTATAATTTTTAATATGGCCTTTGTATGTAGATGACTCTACTAGGCATAGTACATGACATAATTAATATCACTAATCTTTTTATAGTATCTTAATGCCTATTTGCTAATCAAAGTGACATAACCTTCAAGCTAGCCCTCTATGCTATTATTTATTCTCCCTTTTTGAATCCATTTTTGACCAACTAGATGTCGTATAGGATGATGTAAATGTTGACATAGATTATTAGGATGAATATTATTCTTCTATTGATAGCTTAAATGAAGATCAAATCGTAATTATCATTATTACCATATCTTTATCTATTATAATTTCATATGTTGTTTATACACTTGATTATGTAAAAAAGGTGAGCTGACATCCATTTGAGGAAGCTCACAACTTATCAGGACTGATTTCTAACTGTGATCTATGAATTTGACTCAAGAGAGGATAGTTAGTATGGTGTTAGTTCTAAAATAAAAACAAAATGAAAGAAAAACAATAACTAGCATAAAATCTCTAGGCCTAGACATTAGGGAGAGCTTATTTAACAAACATGAATAAAACACAAAACTAAAATGCAAAATAAACATTCTTTTACCTTCCTTGGATGCTCAAAAATACTTATTTCAGTGGCTTTCTTGGCTTGTGCTCATGAAGTCTTCATCAAAGGAGGCTTGGCTATCTCCTCTTCTCCTTGGCACCTTGTGGCTTTGGCTTGGATTGGCTTAGAATCAATTTGGCATGGTAACACTAATTGAAATGGCTTATTAAAGATATTTGTGCATTATAACTTTTCACCAAAATAGCTTAGAAATGATGTCCATGGCCTCTCTATTTATAGATTTTTAAGAATGTCTAGAATCAACCTAAACCATCCATCCTAAGATTGAGATGTGTGGTTGAGAATTAATTTGATTTTTAGAATTAAGTTTATAATTATCCTCATCGTGACATTGGAAGAAGGGGAAATTAAGAGGCATGGAGGGCATTATGGAAGGCATTGATGAGGCATGGAGGGCATGAATCCTGATATTTATGGCATTTATGGCCTAAGGATGTCTTTTCAAGAAATGAGGGCACCTAATAATGCAAATATTTAATATGCAATTCCAAAAATAAATTTTAAACAAGATTCCATAGAATTATTAATTATGCCTTGATTTGGTTTAATTAGCTCTTAAGCATGATTAAGCACTTTGTGCATAAATTACTCAAATCAATCAGACTGCCTTGTTGTTGGTCCAAAATTTGATTGGATTGGAATTAGAAGGTGATATCAGATGCATTGGAGCCATATTTCCATTTAGGATGTTACCAATATAAATAACAAATGCACATGTCTTGTGCAAGAGATTTGATAGGAAAGATCAATCCAGATCACCTAGGTGCAAAATTGGTATTTTGACTCAAAATGATCTAATCAAAGTTAGCTAGCCTATAAATTATATTGCCCCATTTAGGAATACCCCAACCAGAATCAGGACTTGAATATGTTAGTTTCACATCATTTAGCATGTTTTAGTATTTTTCAGCTAAATTGTGCATTTTGTGTGGAAATTAGCCAAAATCTTGATTGAAGGTTATCAATGGTTAGTTTTAGGTGTCTACAATTTGCCCCTATTTGGGAAGGCATTGTAAGCTATATGCATAGTAATGTCTTCTCAAATAATGAAAAGGTCTTGTATGCCTACAACTGCAATGATGATAAACTAACTGTATGATGCCCCCTTGAGGGAATGGTTGGCACAAGTAAGTTGGAAAATGGTCCCTTGAAAAGAAAGAAACAAAATGAGGGGACCAAAGAAAATAAATATGATGAGGTGAAAACATAATGATACTAAAAAGGTAGTCAAAATCATTGAGAATGTAAGTAGGATGGTGTACAATGATTTCCCCAAAGGTATTTATAAACATTGTACCTTGATAGTGGCAATGTGGTATGATAACATAATGATTTTCTCAAAGGTAGTTATAATCATTGAGAAGATGGAGCTACCCAGTTATGAGAGATAAATAAGATAATAGCATGCCCTTGTATGGGCAAAAAAAGTAAAGTGGTGACAACACAATGATTTGCCTAAAGGTAGTTATAATCATTGAGAAATGTAGGTGAGATGGTGTGTAATAATTTTCCCATAGGTAGTTATAATCATTGGATCTTGATTATGGTAAACATGATAAATTTGGTTGAGGATGATGATAAATTAACACAGAGGGTAATGATGAATTGGAACAACCTACTAGTAGGGAGATGCTCATCCAAACTAATAAAGGTTGAAATTATTTCATGGTTAATTAATTTATTTGGGATATGAGTGGGAGTGAATCAAGATGGCAGTGCTAAAGAGATTCTACCATTTCCTAAATAGACTTTTTGAATCTTAGATTTGTTGTAGCACATGTTAGTAGGCATCATGGTATAGCATCATGAGGACTTGGCTAAAATATGCATAAGGACTAACTCCCAAAATCCAATACATAATAAAACACAATGCACTAATGATATAAACCATGATGAAAATGTAAACATATGAATATGGATGAATTCAAGTGTAACTGTTGGCAAAGAATCACCCAATGAACACACATAAATTGAATCAAGGCAACAATGCTAAAAGTAAACAAATAGATAGACAAACAAATAAAATAAGCTAAAAAAAACAAACAAACAAAATAATAGAAACCATACAAACATTGCCCCTATAAAATAAGTGACAACTAAACAAATGAACAAAATGAGTGTTTCTCTATGTTTTTGTCTTTTACATTCAGATAAGGAAGAAACTAAAGATAATGGGTCAGGGGTTAGATGATACCTAGATAAAGTTGCGCACCATATCCAAATGTTGTAGGATCTCCTCTTTGGCTGTGGAAGATGACACCTGTAGATAAGAAAGACTTAAACAAAGAAAATGTTAGATGATATATGGTGGACTACCAAGCAAAGCTTAGTCCCAGAAGTGCAAAGACTTCCTTGAGGGATGACAGTCCACTGTTTATAAGTAAAAGTGTCAAAAATAAAGAAATGACAAATGACTAACAAAGAGGAAATTAGATAATACGTACCTATTTCTTTGCAGTCAGTCTACCATAGTCACCAACATCAATAGTCTTGCCAGCATCGATTGGTCAATATGCTGATGTCGATTATGTTACCAATGTCGGCCAGTGTTATGGTCGATGTCGGTCGGGGCTATGGTCGATGTCAGTCAGGGCAATGGCCTTGAACAGGTTTTGGATGAGTTTTAGAATGTGTCTGTGGTTGACAGAGGGGTCTGGAAGGAGTCTGGATCTGTGTAGGGTTGCAAGACAGTCAATAAGGTCTTAAGAGGGACAAAGATGGAGGGTAGGTTGTCAAAAAGATTAAGGTTAAGAAGAAGGCTTTTCAGCCTTTCCAGGGAGAAAGTCGGGTCTGGTTGAAGGTTGGGTCCGGTCTGGTTTATAGTATTTAGAAATAGTAAATAAAAACTAATTACTAATGCTTTCTAAATTACTAAAATAAAAGGGCAGAAGAAATACTTAGCTCTGGTGAGATGAAGAACCAAGATATTGAATGCTTATACCTATTGTGGCTTGATGCTGAAGACCTCGTGCCATGTTCTAATTTAATTTGGAGTGATTTGTGTAGAGTCTTTGTGGCCAAGAGAGCGTTAGTTAAAGTCTGATGCCTAGTGATGTCTCAGAGTCTAAGAGGAAGAGAGAGAGAGCTAGATCTGCATGAGAGAGTGATTTTGAGAGTGATTAGAAGAGTCTAAGAGACCAAGAGAGAAGCGTCTAAGAGAGTTAACTCACGTTTAGCCTCAGCTTATGTAATCGACATCAGCGATTCTGTTGGCGTCGGCCAATAGTTGACCGATGTCAATAGGTGGAGAACGAGTAAAAAGGCAAAGCTGTAGCTCCAATGGTCATCATGTTCTAAGTATCTTGGGCTTTAGGAAGTGCTCCTAGAAAACACAAAAATGTCACAAGTAGAGGGGATCAATTTGGGTGCTGTCTGATACTTGTGAGGGTCGTAATGTGATGTGCAGACAATTTTGGTAAATATTCATGAGATAACATACATGTAATCAAAACAACTAAGGAAGAGTTGTCTCAAAAGTGGTCATGGTCATTGGTCGGGTCGCACTAAGATATAAGTGATCTCAAGTGTTGTGTTATGGTTAGGGAGATGTATGTGGTCTTCAATGTGCCCCATGAGAAGTCAAAGGTGACTTCTACAATGTCAAGGCTAGAGGTTTAGTCATGAGTTTGGGCTGGTTAAGTCATGATTAAAGGTTAAATGGTTTGTCCATCGAGTAGAGGAACAAATGAATGGCCATTTTCATTAGGGAGACAAATGGGTGAATGGCTGAGCTAACCTAAGAAGACTAAGTGCTACCTACATAGCCCCTGTTTTAAGAGCCTCAAGCCAATGTAGTTCTTGCCAAAAAGTGAGGAAGATGGTCAAAGTGGTTGATAGTTGTTTTGGTCATGTTAGTGTTGAAAATGATGAGTGTATGATGATGTTACAACCTTTTCCATATTATGTGATGGTGTATTCTGTAACATTGGTTATGTAATTTTCATCCCTAGCAATTTTCCATATTCGTGATGGTGTATGCTAAAAATGAAATGAGTATAATCATGCTTCAACAAGTTTCCATATTGGTGATGGTGTATGCTTGACATAAATTGTGTGTGGTTGGTAGTTTCCATGTGTATTGTTTTCCATAGAAACTAGTGTGAATGGGTTATAATAATTCATATAACACAAATTTGTATTAAATAAATCATGAGATCATGTTAGTGGTCATAAAATGGTTGGGTTGGTTAGTTTGGATTGGTTGTATGTGACGAAGATGTGTCAGAAGTGAAAGGTGCATTGCTCTTTCATTGACAAGGACCATAATGATGGCATGGATGAGGTTTTTGGAAACAAAAGCCCCGTTCATGCATTACGTCATTTGACCATTGATGTATGTTAGAGAAGTATACGAATCACTTGACATTAAGTGAGCTCAAAATCCCTTGAGTATTTTGGGGTAAGAGGTTTGATTATGTGATATGTCAGGATAGCATAACCCTTTTTAGCAAGGATAACTTTGCCCCGTTTATAGGTGACCCTGATAATGACTATAGGCAAGTCCATAACTTAATAGTTTTGTCAGTCAATTTTTTTTATGGTAAACTGATCAATGCGAGAAGTCCACATGGGAATGTTGTTTTGTGTTGTGGTCATGTTGAAGCTGTGTATGTATCAAAGTTTAGTCATAGCCATCCTTTGAAGGAGTGGTCTATACTCTGCTTTATATGTTTGGATGTATTTGAATAGCTGTCCTTCAAGGGAGCAGTCTATCAATTACAGCAATGATGTAGCTATCCTTTGAGGGAGCAATCTACATTTATAATTTATGACCTAGGAATGGGCATCCCAGTTTTATTTTTGTTTGGTTGATTGAACTTTTGGTCATGGACTTGACTATAGAGGTTTAAGGGTTTCCCTTTTATTAGGACAAAGCATTCATGCTTGACAACAAGGGTTGACTAATGTTTGTAGGAAAATAGGTGGAAGGGAATATGAATGAGGATGACAGGGATTACTCAAGGGACAAGCTCAAGTTAAACATCAAGTGAGTAACTACTTGATTAACAATAAAATGGTCAAAGATGTAAGGCATTAAGGGGCTCAAGTTTTGGTCAGCCTTCAAAAGAAGATAGACGATAAGTCCCTGATCCATGCATTATTATGTAAGGTTCAAGTCAATTAGGAGCAAACTTGCCCCATTTGCTTCTTTCCATATTAGTCACACATTGGTTTTCTATAAGGATGAGATCTTTGATTTTGAAATCTCGCTCTTTCATATTTTTTTTGTTAGAGGTATGTTTTGGTCGATGTTGGATGTGAAGTCGGTTAGTGTGTTATTGGCATTTGGTACAACACCGAACATAGTTGCTGCAGTCTTGGTTAAGAGTGGGCCAATAATAGCCCAGGTGGATGATGCGCTTGACAACCATGTTATCGCTAAAATATCCCCCACAAATCTTATCATGGACTTGTTTGATGATATGGGAAGTCTCAGTGGTTGTTAGGCATCGAAGAAGGAGGCTGTCTAAGCCTCGTTTGTAAAGAAGTCCCCTTAGCATGGTGTATTGGGTAGTACTTTTGATAAAATCGCACTGTGCAGTGCTAGAGAGGTTAAGAGGTATGATAAAATAAGTCAAATAGTCTACAAGTCACTTATACCAAATGTCATGTGGACTAGAGAGGTTAGGAGGAATTTCCCCCAGAGATGATGGTCGAGATGTGCCCAAGATATAAATCTTGGGTTGTGTTGGTTGAGAGGTCTTGATAGATAATGGATATGTCAAAGGTGTAGAAGTCTGGTCTTTTCCTTTATCCTTCATAGTTTGGGGCCTGGTGGCCACATTAATTGTGTTGATTTCGAATAAAGGAGTGGAAGGTGGTAAAGGGACCATAGTCTTATATGGGGATCCCAATTTAGGTGAAGAGGTTTGAGAGGCATGAGATGATGTTGGTGATTTGTCAAAAAAGTGGTCAGAAGAAGCCTCAATGTGAGGGGTGTCCTTTTTTAGGTGTTGGCAAATGACAACCTTAAGGGCACAATAATGCTCAATATCATGCCCAAGTGTGCAATGATACCAGCAGATCTTAGTGTCATTGAACCAAGATGGTTTTGATCTGAGAGGTTGATATGGTTTAATAGGTGGGAGAGTGATACTAGATGACTACAACAATTGACATAACATCAAAGCATAAGATCCCCTTAATGGGTCTACGCTCTTTGTTGCAGTAGGTGTTGACAACTTCTGTCTAGAAGTTGTAGGGGTTGAAAACTATTGTTTAGAAATTGTAGAGGTTGACAACTTCTATTTAGGAGTTGTAGGAGGAGTTTTTCATACCACCTTTTTGGTTGGTTGTGAAGCCACACGAGTAGATGGCACTTTATTGATGAGATGTGTTGGATTAGGGAGCACTCCTATTAAGGTTGAAGGATGTGGACCCAAAATAGAGGGCAATGGTGAAGGTGGGGGAGGAGTTCTCTGACGTGGTTTAGTAGTCTTCTTTGGTATGATGCGAGGACCACTATTGTGCGGGGTAAGGTTCAAATCTACCTTCACTGGATTTTCTTCAGCCGAAGTGAGTGAGCTGGCTAGTTCTTCACTCAGCGGAGAAGGGATTAGAGAATGTGGCTCTTCAAGAGGATAGAGTGCAGGTATGATCAAGCTTTTGATGTGTAGTCTAGGAGTGGGGCAAGTATGATCCCCCATGGATGATAAGAAGGATGAGGGTGAGGCCACCGATATTGGTGCCATCAAAACATCCTCCAATATAGGAGAGGTCAAAGTAGACTCTCCTAAGTATGAAAGAGGGGTGGATGGAGGACAAATAGGAGAAGAAGGCTCTTCTACCTGTAGTGGATAAATAGGAGAAGAAGGCTCTTCTACTTGTGGTGGAAAAATAAGAGAAGAAGGCTCTTCTACCTGTGATGGACAAACAGGAGAAGAAGGCTCTTCTACCCGTGATGGACAAATAGGAGAAGAAGGCTCTTCTACCCATGGTGGAAAAATAGGAGAAGAAGGCTCTTCTACCTGTGATGGACAAATAGGTGGATTAACCTCTTTAGATTATGAGAGAGGTTGGTTAGAAACCATGTCAACCGTGCGTATATTATGCTCTTAAAAGTCATTGGCTATGGTCTGAATGTTATGTTGACTTGGGGGATGGTTAGGGAATGGTTTCTTAAAGATGTCTATGTTTTGGTTAGTGGTGCAATTGGGTTATCCAAAATAAGATCCCCCTTGTCCAACATGTCTTGAATGAAGTTTTTAAAGGTTTTGCAATTGTTTGTGTCATGACCCTTGACACGATGATAGTTGCAAAAGTCATTTTCCCTATACCAGGCAGGGATGGCTTTTAAGGGGTTGAATTAGACAAGTTAGATTTGAGGGAGATTGAGGACCCCTTGCTTGACTAGTTTATCCAACACAAAAGCATATGATTCTCCTATTGGAGTGTATTGACGCTGTACGTATCATTGTGTGAATTGTCTAGTGATGTATTCTGATGTAGAAGGCTGGGATTGGTTGGTTGTAGTTGAAGGTGGTGATCTAAGTAGCATAGTATTTTTCACTCCCTTGGGCTTGGAGTGAGAAGAAGTAGGTTTGGATGAAGAAGGGTCATTGGATTTTGTGTTAGTACATAGTTTGACCTTATCTTCTTCGACTGCGCAGAGTTCAAGCTTTCGAGCCATGGTGAAAGCTTCGTCAAATGTGAGGAATGTTTGAACCCGTAAAGTAGATGAGATGTGCTTGGCACATGCTCTTGAAAAGAGATTAATGAGCTCAGTTTGAGGAAGTGAAAAGGAGAGTTGGTTAATCAAACCTCTCCAACAGGCAACAAAGTCAGCTATGGACTCATCATCGAATTGTCAAATAGAATATAGGTTTGTAATGGAGACCTTTTTGGTGATGTTAATTGAAAAGTGGTCAAGAAATATTTGGTGAGTTGAGTGAAGGAAAAGAGAGAATGACTGGTAATGGAGCTATACCAGTCAAGGGCGGTGCCAGAAAGTGACATGGGAAACATGAAAAGTAATAACGCATCATCGTGTGCTATAAGGTAGCAAGCGTGTCTAAACGCTTGTAGATGTTGTTGTGGGTCCTCTTTACTTTGAAAATAAGTAAATTTGGGAAGTTCCCACTAGCTAGGATATGGTTGAATGGGGACTGAAGGGTGGATGGGTTCATTGCATATTTGTTTTTATGATAGAACATTGCTTGAACCAGAAATGGATGTCTCAAGGTTAGACATCTTATCCATCAACATCTTAATTAGATCAATTGACAGATTGGTAAGATGGGCACCCCCTAGGTTGTAAGGTACCTGGAAGGTGTTAGGAGGGGTGTATGACGTACTTGGTTACATTTGTATAAGCATAACGTATTGGTAGTTTGCCATAGGGACTGATGTTGAGGTCAAGGGGGCTTGTGCCATGAAGTTGGAGGGCTTAAGTTGACTAGATACTGCCAAAGGTGGTTGAATGGTGGCATTGGTAAAAGGATAGGTAGTCACTCCCACGTTTATAGGTGCAAGAGTGTGTGGAGTCGAGACAATCAAGTTTTGGTATGGTGTAGAACTTGGTTGAATTGTTTGTGGTTAAGGGGGTACGAAAACCCTAATGGAGGTAGGTCCAAAAATAGATAGGGAGGCCAAATCTTGAGCATTGGCCATGGTCGGGTTATTGGTCGAGGCAATAGCTTTAGTTATGATGGGCTGGGTAGCGGATGGTGTTGATGCCATTGCCGCTTTAGCAAGAGAAGTTGGAATCCCAAAAATAGGATTACTTGAAGGGTCTCACCTATGGCTTCTTGTGAGATAGTGTTGGAGAGACTTGACATTGTGGTCAAAGAATCTCTCAAAGTTTTGATCCCCTTCAAGAACAATTAGAGGTTGGTTAGGGGTAGGTTGAATAGGAGTATGTTCAGTATTTGAAGTATGCTCCATCAGGGGACTTGGTATGAAAGGCAAAGGCGGGAATGGTTGTTACCTCGCATAGTCAACAAGATTTTTGGCTTGAATACATGTCAAAACCATTCAAGGCAAAAGGTGCAAGTTCTAAAAACTATATATTTTAGTTTCAAAAAACTAGATTTGGTGTTTAATAGCAAAAAAGTTAGGTTTTAATCTTGTTATTTTGGAGAGAAAATTGTTGACAGTGACCAACGTCGGTAGAAAAACTGATGTTGGTGAATATATGTTGCCGACGTCGGTGGAAAAACTGATGTCGGTGAGGATAAGTTGCCGACGTCGGTGGGAAAACCAATGTCGGTGTCTGTGTATTTTCAAAAACTCAAAAAATTGAAAGTTTTTGGAAGAAGAAAGTTCTGAGTTATTTTTGTTCTCAAAATGATGCATACTCACTAGCTCAAAAAACTAGAAAAGAATAGCATAATAGATGAAGGCAAGCAACCTCTAAATGTTAAATTCCTAAGAATAAATTTTAGAGTCATGGTGGCTTTTGCCTTAGAAGAGTATGTTTGGGAATTAGGCTTTTAGAATGGGTCATAAAAGAGGCAGTCTAAGGTTGGTTTTGGGTTATGTTTTGGTGCTCAAAAATCTATGTTAGGTTCCATAAATGGCCTGGTGTTAGGGGCTTTCCCCCCTCACTTCACGAACCCAAAGCTGAGCTGGGCTGCTTAGCCAATATATACTTCGCCTAAGTTTATACTCTGCCAGAGAACAGAGTGGTTCCTCCTCTTGGTTGTGAAGTCCAAGTAGGATTGCCAGGAAGGGTAAGGTATCCGCTAAGTGGTGAAATCCTAGTCGGGCCTTGTCTCAGGTATGTTTAGATGTTTGATTGTGAATGTGGTCTGGATGTGTAACATATGTGCACTACGATTTATTCATAATGCATTTAATTACTAGATGAGCTAAATATGCATTCAAGGAGAGATGAAATGCAATATTTTTTTTAACCCAAATTGAAATGTTTTGTTCAGATGCAAACAATTGAGAAAAGGTTAAGAGTATGAATTTTCACTACTCTAAGATGCAGGGAAAAAGTGACAAGAAGAAAAAGAAAGATATTCTTTTTAACTTGTGCTTATGGTGTCTTTCCTGAAGTAAAAAGATAGAAGAAAAGGATGCAAAGAAGAGAATAACTTTCCGAATGCATCTATATGAAAGTTTGCATTTTAGAAGAAAAATGATGAACCCAAGAAAAACTCCAGGGGTCCCACCGGGCATGCCAGAATGTTTCTCTACATTTTTGTGCTTTTACATTCAGATAAGGAAGAAACTAAAGATAATGGGTCAGGGGTTAGATGATACCCGAATGAAGTTGTGCACCGTATCCAGACGTTGTAGGAGCTCCTCTTTGGCTGTGGAGGATGACACCTATAGATAAGAAAGACTTAAACAAAGAAAATGTTAGATGATATATGGTGGACTGCCAAGCAAAGCTTGGTCCCAGAAGTGCAAAGACTTCCTTGAGGGATGATAGTCCATTGTTTATAAGTAAAAGTGTTAGAAATAAAGAAATGACAAATGAATAACAAAGAGTAAATTAGATAATATGTACCTATTTCTTTGCAGTTAGTCTGCCACAGTCACCAACATTGGTAGTCCTGATGGCGTCAATTGGTCAATATGCCGATGTCGATTATGTTACCGATGTCGGTTGGTGTTATGGTCAATGTCGGTCGGGGCTATGGTCGATGTCGATCAAGGCAATGGCCTTGGACAGGTTTTGGATGAGTTTTAGAATGTGTCTGTGGTCGACAGAGGGCTTTGGAAGGAGTTTGGGTTTGTGCAGGGTTGCAAGACAGTCAATAAGGTCTTAAGAGGGACAAAGATGGAGGGTAGGTTGTCAAAAAGGGTAAGGTTAAGAATAAGGCTTTTTAGCCTTTCTAGGGAGAAAGCTGAGTCTGGTTGAAGGTCGGGTCTGGTCTAGTTGATTGTATTTATAAATAGTAAATAGAAACTAATTACTAATGCTTTTTAAATTACTAAAATGAAAGGGCAAAAGAAATACTTAGCTCTGGTGAGATGAAGAACCAAGGTGTTGAACACTTGTACCTGTTGTGGCTTGATGCTGAAGACCTCGTGCCATGTTCTAATTCAATATGGAGTGATTTGTGTAGAGTCTTTATGGCCAAGGGAGCGTTAGTTGAAGTCTGATGCCTAGTGATGCCAGATCTGAGTGAGAGAGTGATTCTGAGAGTGATTAGAAGAGTCTAAGAGACCAAGAGAAAAGCGTCTAAGAGAGTTAACTCACATTTAGGCTTGGCTTATGTAACTGAAGTTGGTGATTCTATCGATGTCGGCCGATAGTTGACCAATGTCGGTAGGTGGAGAATGAGTAAAAGGGCTAAGAAGCCCATTCTCCATCTGCCAAGTGCATTTTCTGGGCATGAACAGTCAAATGATGGGTTATTAATCATGAGAGTTGGTTAAGGAATAAATAGGGGGTGAGAATAGGTCTTAGTTAGTTAGGATTAGGATGACTTAGTCTCAAGGTGAGTCATGGGGTAGGAAATGGTCTAAGGGCGAGGTGTCCAAGGTGAGGTGTCGAGGGTGATGTCATTAATCTAAAATAAGAAGTTTATTTTAAATTAATGAAGTGTGTAAGGAACCAATGGGAGTCGACACAATTTTGGTGTCTACAATGAGGGAATAAAAGAAAAGAAAGGGGATGGCTGAGTTGTCTCCACATGCACTAGGAAAGTGGGCACTACCTAAATAGTTTTATAGATGTAATATCCAATAAAAAAACTTTAGGCCAAATGTAGTTCTCCCAGGGAATGGGAAGAATGTGATAACTAAGGAAAATAAATAGTAATGGATGCAATAGAAGAATATGAATGGTCTTGCAAAATGGCAAGTGCATGAGATAAAAAGGCAAAAAAGGATGGAGAAACTAAATGACAAGTGATTTGTTTGTAACTTAGTAAAGGTTTCCAAAATCCTTAAGGCAAAAAAGTGGTCAATGTTTTTGTTCATTTCTAATGATTTTTCAAATATTTTTGGAATTATTTTGGATTATCTTAACTCAATCAAGAATGATGAGACACTAAATGGTTCAAGCTTGAAAAATAGTGAAGAATTCAAACTTAGGTTGTTCACAAAATAGTGAGAGCGTGGCTTAGGTTGTTCACAAAATAGTGAGAGCATGGCTTAGGTTGCTCATAAAATGGTGAGAGTGTGGCTTAGGGTGATAAAAAAATGGTGAGAGAATGGCTTAGGTTGCTCATAAAATAAAAATAGCATGGCTTAGATTTCCCAAAAAACTATTAGAGCATGGCTTAGGGTGATTGAGCTAACATCAACAAGTATCAAGAATTGCCTACATAGTCCTAGAGTAGGACTTCAAGTCACTATATCTCCACCCTACAATGAAGTAATTTGACTAGTGAAGTAGTCAATTCAAACAAAATAGGCATAATTGGTAAAAAGGCATAGTATGACATATGAATGGGTAAGTTGATACATCAAGGCTTAATGTTACCCCTAGTTTTCCCATAGGTGATTATAACCAGGACAAAATGGCATAGATCAATGGTACTAATTTTCCTAAAGGTGGTTATAATTAGTATCAATATTTGTGGTAAGAAAGGAATAACAAATGAAGGATGCAACTATCAAAACTTATATCATACTATCCTAAAATATGATCTCTATTTGAATTACTTAAACCAACTAATGAAACTGATCAGATACCTTGATGCTAAAAATTCATAACAAATGGAAAAAACCAAGGTCAAATGGGTTAGGCTTTAGAACACACTAGGTTGATAAATAAGAATGGTAAAATGGATATGGCTAATAGAATGGTTAAGAATGATATTTATACAAATAAAAATAGTAATAAAATGACACAAATAAAATAGTCTTTATAGATAATACACCTTAGTGTTCAAGCATAGTACCACTTGAGATGAATAATATTCATCAGCTTAGGAAGTTCATCTCCATCTAGTGTGGAAAGCTTGTATGCTCCTAATCCATAATCTACGGTAATGATGAAAGGCCCTATCTAGTTTGGTTTGAATTTCTCTTTATGATTTTTCTCGGTTGTTATATTATTTTAGTTTTCTTTAAGAACAATATCACCAAGTTCAAATTTTCTATACTTAACATGTCAATTATAGTGGCCTTTGAGTTAGTTTTGATATGCTTGAATATTTTTAAGTGTAGTCATGTGTTTTTCATCAAGTATGTCTAGCTTTTATAGGCAAGGTATTCGATAGTCATGATCATCTAGGACATGCTTGAAAGCGATGTACAGTGAAGGCAATTAAAAATCAATGGAAAGGATGACTTCAGTACCATAAACAAGTTAGTATGGAGTGGCTCCTATGGGGGTATAATGATTGGTATGGCATACCCAAAGGGTAGGGAATATCTACAAGTGCCAATCATGACTGGCATCATTGACAATTTTTTTGAGAATATTGACAATGGTTTTTTTGGATGCCTCAGCTTGGCCACTTCTTGAGGGTAATATGATGTATTATAATGTTATGTGATGTTATATTTAGTACATAATTGATCTACATCCTTGTTCATAAATGATACTCCATTATCAAATATAATGTCAGAGGGGATACCGTAAATTCAAATTAGATGGTTGAAGATGTATTTATAAATTTGCTTTCTAGTCACATAAGTGAGGGGTATAGCTTTAACCCACTTAGTGAAATACTCAGTGGTGGTAAGGATATGTTTATGGCCATCAGATAAAGTGGGTTGATATTCTCAATGAGGTCAAGTCCCCATGTAGAAAATGGCCATGGTGTCAACATTGGTTTTAGATTTTTTGTAGGGGCATGAATCAAATTAGCATGATGTTGGCATTTGTCACACTTTTTTACATATGAAACAACATCTACATCCATTATGGGCCAATAATAACCAGTACACAAGATCTTTTTAGATAAGATTACCCCACTAGAATGAGTGCCACATACTCCATGAAGTTCTCTTAACACTAGTGTAGACTTTGTCAAAGTTAAAAAATGAAGTAGAGTTCCATCAAAATTATGATGGTAAAGGGTGGATCCAAGTAGAGTATAACAAGTGGAATAATGAATAAATTCCTTGGTTTGTTTTTTAGATAGGTTAGGTGGAAAAAATTGGTCATGAAGGTAATTGTAAAGGTCTGAGTACCAAATAGAATTAGGACCAACAATATCATAAATCATTACAGTGGTTGAAGGTTCATCAGCTAGTGCTAAATTTTTTTTGATGAGGAACTAATACTCTAGATTTATCTATTTATTGAATTAGAGAGCAAATATTAGCCATGGCATCTAAAATTCTATTACTATCCCTTGGTATGTGCTCAAACTGAATGTTAGCAATTTATTGCTTAAGAGTGTTGACCATGGATTTATATGGAACTAGCTTGTCATCTTTGGTCTGAAAATGATATGTGACTTGATTGATGATTAACTGAGAATCACCATAAACTTAGAAATGAGATATATTCTAATTTACTACTTGTCAAAGTCCTGTAGCAAGTGCTTCATACTTGGCCATGTTTTTTGTACAAGGAAAGCTGATTTTGAATGATTTAGGGATTAGATCCCTTGTGGTATAATAAATAATAAGCCTATCCATAATCCATGTGTAGTAAATGAACCATCAAAATATAAATTCTAGAGCTGCTCCTCAAGGGGTGTATCAATTATGATCATTATGGATTCATCAAAAAATTGAAACATGAGTGGTTGTGTGTCTATAAGACATGCTTCAGTAAGTTGATTTGCATGAACTTATCCCTTGATTGCCTTTTGATTGACATACTCTATGTGAAAATCACTGAGAAGCATGATCCATTTAGCCATTATACCTTGAAAATCTATTTTAGATAGTAGATATTTGAGTGGATCTAGTTTTGAAATGACCATGGTCTTATTATTCAACATGTAATGGCATAGTTTCTAAGATGTGAAGACCATGGCCAAACAAGCTTTTTCAATAGGTGCATAGTTATGTTCATATGTAGCCAAGGTATAGCTTAGGTAATATATGGCATGCTCTTTTTCATTGTCATCATGTTGAGCCAAGAGTTTCCCTAGAGCATGGTCGATAGCTCATAGGTATAACAAGAATGGCTTTCCAAGCATAAAAGGTAATAAAATAGGTGGATTAACAAGATAATCTTTGAGTTGTTGAAAATTTGTTTGGTATTAATCATCCTAGTGAAATGTAATTCCATTCTTCAAAATGTGTGAAAATGGATGGCACTTGTCTACTAACTGAGAGATGAAACCTCAAAATTTATTAGATCTTACCCTACAAACTATGGATTTGCTTTAAATTGGTTTGTGGTAGCATCTCAATTATAGCATAGACTTTAGTCAGATTGACTTCAATACCTCTAAAAGACATGATGAATCCAATTAATTTGCCTAAAGTTAAACTAAACACACATTTATTTAGATTGATTCTAACTTTGTACTTCTATAATCTTTCAAATATCTTACATAGCACTATTGGATGGTTGGCCCTAGTTTTGGATATTTCTAATATGTCATCGATATAGTCTTCAAAAATATCATGCATCATATCATATAATATTATAGTCATGGCCCTTTGTTATGTAGATCCATCATTCTTAAGGCCAAATGGCATTACTTGATAACAAAAAAATTCCCATAAAGTAGTGAACATTGTTTTATGTTAGTCTTCTGGTGTAATTCTTATCTAGTTGTATCTTGAAAATCCATCTATGAGTGAAAGCATTTCATAACCTAGCATGTATTTAATGATCATGCTAATATTAGGTAATAGAAAATCATCTTTAGGACAAGCTTTGTTGATGTTTTGAAAATTAATACAAATTCTAATCCCTTCAAGCTTTTTACTAACACGTACCACATTAGAGATCCATTCTAAGTAGTCAATGGATTAGATACATCTTGCTTCTAAGAGTTTTTCCAACTCTTTCTTTACCAATAAAACAATGTGAGGATGCATCTTACATAACTTTTATTTTAATGATTTGGCATTAGGATTAACCACAAGGTGGTTCAGAACCAAGGTAGGGTCTAAATTTGACATGTCAAAATAAGCCCATGCAAAGATATCTACAAATTCTCTCAACAAAGTTGTACAGACATCATGTTCCTCCTTAGTGAGGGACACACCTAATTTTATCCATTTTAGATCTGATGGATTCCCACTATCTACCTCTATTATATCTTTGACTATAAGGGTCAAACCATGTTATAGAATAGTAGGCAATGACTTAAATTATTGAATTATGTTAAGGTCCTCCATTAGGACTTGCTCTTTAACTTCTCCTAGGCATGATCAATCTGAGTCCCCTAATGGGAGATCTAGCCATGTGACAAAAACAATTAGAAATTCTTGAATAATTTGATCAAATACTTGTTGTTGCTAAAATTTGAACTTAGATCCATAGGCAAGTTCATCATTGGTGGTCTCCTAGTCTAAATTCAAATAAAAATGAACACCCCCATCTAGTGACACCTAAAATAGGTTTTCATAACTAGACTAGCCTTTATATTTACTTTTTCCCTAGTTAGAAAACACCTCAAAAAGGTTTTCACTTTGCGACCTCAATGTTTTACTTATTTATTTTTGGCTAAGGGTGTTCACTTGCTCTCCAAAATAAGCTACAAGATCTAATGTGATTGAGAATCCTGATTTGTGATCTCCCAATAGAATGTTGCCTCGAAGGCCTAAAAATTCATAGAATGCCTCATCATTATAAAATTCATCAATTAGTAGATTGGATTCTTGTTGGTCCCAATCTATCAGTTGGGGATAATATAATGGTAAAGGGTTACAATGAATGACCAAGGTAAGGGTACAAATGGCATTGTTATCAAATAGGTTGGTTTCAACTAGGTTATCAAACGTGAGTTAATGATCAGACTCTACTTCATTATCGACATCATCATCACTAGTCACTAGTGATGGAGTTTGAATAAGATATGTGGGGTCACCCCTAGGTGGTTTAAATCTAATTCCATAAGGTTTTTCATACTTAGTCATGGAAATTGGCTCGATGGTTCCTTAATAATTTAGTCTCAGGCCTCTTCCTTCATAATTGTGACACTTTATGATACTATTGGGAATATGATACTTTGCATTTTTATAACAATCAATTTTGTTGTCATTATATAACCATGATTCATCGCCTTCAAAAGGGTCAAGTTCTAGGCTAGAGGCTAGTGCAAATGTGACAGGTCCCTTTTTTATTCTTTTGTTTCCAATTCATATGTGGGGTGACTTTAGGTCACCTAAAGGTTTTTAGATTCTAAGGAATATTAGAAATATGAAATATATCATGGGTTACCTACTCTCTTAGTTTATTATCTAAAATGGTGAAATGATTAGAAGTTTAATGAGGTGGCATGTGGGAAAGGGAATCCAAGGTATTATGATCTATGAAATTATTTGATGAAGGATTAATAAGTATAGCCTTTTATTTATCCTACTTGGAACTTGGATTCATGCCATACTGATAATTATAACTTTGAAATTTGGCCTCAAGATGCTTGCAATGTTCATATGGGTGTAAATCTCCTAGAATATTCACTTCCATCCCTAAGTGGGAAAACTTGATACATTAGTGTAGCATTGATGTAACTACATGAGTCTCATGTAACCAAGGCCTGCCTAGAAGCATATTGTATGATAACTCAAGATCAAGCACATGGAAAAGTGTATCATGGGTTAAAGGCCCAATGATAATTGGTAAAATAATGGTGCCTTCTGATTCTCTTTCCTAATTGTCATAGGCTTTGATGGTTATAGTTTATGGCTAGAGATCTACCATTATGTACCCAAGAAGCTTGATGAGCTTTAGAGACACTATGTTGAGGTTGGATCCATTGTCTATAAGGATATGTTTCACTATATGCCATCTCATATAAACTTCTATGTATAATGGATTATTATGGAGTGGGCTAAGGGAAGATAGATCACTTTGGTTGAATGTAACTTGTTGTGTTGGAGCTAGGTGTCTAACCAAAGATTAAAATTTATTAGGGGATATGTCACTAGAAATAGTGGATTGGGTCAAAAAATCATTCAAGATGTTCTTAGGGATTATTGACATTTGCATAAAATATAAAATAGAAATTTATGTTAGTGTCTTTTGCAATTATTTTATAATATCAAACTTCTTATCTTGGTCAGTAGTGAATGGTTTAATCTGAGGATAAACAATTGGTTGTATTATAGGAAAAGTGGTGAATGGTTGTGGTCTTGGGATAGTAATCTTTGACCTCTATGTTGTGATTACACAATCATGATTAAATACTAGACTATTATTGCTAACTAATGTTGGGAATGGTTTGGGACTAGACATGACAAGTCTTAGTTATCGGTGTACTCACATGTGGTCACATAATAAGGATGAGTTGTTGATATAAGGTCCGAAAGGGGAAGTTATAGTTTGTTGGTTTGCATGTATGCATTCATAGGTCAAAGGAGTATCCATGTAATTTGGTTGAATGTTGTTTTTTAGCAATCGTCTAGGCTGATTATTGTTTGGTCTAGGATTAATGGAGATGGTATTAATGCTACCCCCTAAAATATGACCTACAACCCTATTATAGTCATGTGCAATTACAAGGTAGGTTTATTGGTTATTACCATTCTGACCTTGGTTTTGTCCATTATTTTATCATTGTGGGTTCTACTACTGATTTTGTTGATTCTACTAGTTAGGCCTTTGATTTTGATACTATTGATTTTGATACTTCACTAGTTGTTATTATTGTTGTTGTTATTGATTATTTTATTACTACTAATTTTTATGTTGGGGAAAGGGGTTTTGATAAATCCTAAGAGTTTTATTGGAAGTGTAATCACCATTATCTAATGTTTTCTCCCCATTTTACAACATATTCTAAATTAAATTCTTGATTTGGACACATCTTCATAGATTATGCCCATTGACATGATGATAGTCACAAAATTCATTTTTATGGTACCAATCAGGATAAGGAATGCCTTAAAAATAATGCTTTGGTATAGGCCAGATAATCAAATTAGCAGTAGCAAAATTACCTAATATAGACTCAATAGGTTCTCCTAGGTCACTAAATACATGATGTGAAAGCATGGTTCTCCTAAGAGGAGGGGTTTGCAATGATAACAACTATTGTATTTGTTATGTAGGTCTTGGTTGTGATTTTATCATTGGTTAGAGAGGTTATTGGGTGGGAGTAAACTAAAAAGGTAGTGCAAATGATTTTTTCACCATTTGAACATGATGGGATTTGGTTACCCTATTTCCCACAACATTTCTATTGTGGTTGAATTGCTTCGATCTTTCTTGGTTATTGGCTTGTGCTAGTTGTGATGCTAGTAATTAAATGGGATGTTGGTCATTTCCCTTATTGGTTCTTTGATTTTGATTAGTTGAATTAAGCTTGGTGAATCCTCTATTTATGAGTGCCTACTTGATTAACAAACCTTTATCAATGATCTCTTTAAAAGTATGTGCACATTATAGTTCTAGATGATAAGTTATCTCACTATGAAAATTTTTACTAAACACACCAGCTAATTGTTTATCTAGTAAATTATGGTTGAATGGATTGTAAGGGCTCTCCATCACTGTAAATAACTTGAAAAATTCTCACTAGCTTTTTGCTTTGCTTGAGTTAAGTCCACTAATGAAATCTCATGCATGAGATTATAAGAAAAGTGATAAACAAACTTATCAAAAATATCATCAAAATTTGTTACTAAATTTTTGGAAAAATTTAAAAACCACTTCAAGGCTTGTCCAAACAAGCTCCTTGGGAATAATAATAAAAGGTATATGTCATTATATGCCATTGGTTGACATGTGACAAATAATTTGGTCAAATGAGCCTTAGGGTCACCTTTCCCTTTATATTTGTCAACTTTTGGTGGTTTGTATCCTAAAGGAAATATTATCTACAAATACTCCATGTTGAATGGTTAGGAACACATGTCATCCAATTTGAAATTTTTAATCTATTTACCAACTTGAATGGTATCAATTCCATCTTTCATCTATTTCAATTCTTGGGATAGGGAACTAGAAATAACATTGGTTTGAGGGAGAATATTGGTTTGGGTAGATGGTTGGGAGGTCACAAGTAGGACACTTTGACTAGGGTATGATGGAGATACCTATTGGGGTACATTGGTTTGGTTTGGGAATGAATATCTTAATACACATATGTGGATTAGGATGTACTTTAAATTACATGATTGATTGCATGATATTTTGGTTTGGTTTGGAAATAAAGGTTTGACTTGGAGGATTTTGTGGTTGGGATGGAGGGATATAACTATATTGTGCCTACTATGATTGAAAAGGGACATGTTGTCGACTAATTTAACCTTGTTTTTGAGTGGGAACTTATGGTCTAAGACCTTGTCTCTAAATTTATGGCACCTTTTGAACCAATGGTTTTCGAGCAGGTACTTGAGAAATATGGGAAACTCCTTGTTGCATGAATCCCTATGAGGAAGTGAAAATAGGTTATAGATTTGGCATCTATCACTAACTAATATTTTCATGTTTGACTAGTAATTACTTGGTTCTGAATTGGCATATTAGTCTATGTTTGAAGAGGTATGTTCATCATTACTTGTTGAGGTGTAAAATGTATTGCCCTTGATTAAGGTGGTAATGTATTTGTCCTCTATTGTATTGATACACTAGATTATGCCTACTATTATAAATTACTACTCGTTACCTATTGAGGAGGGGTAGGGTTCATCATATTCTATAATTGAGGTATGACATTAGTCATTATTTGATTACCTAATCCTATAGGTTGTACATTTGAAGAAGTAGCCGATTGAGGTTGGGGTGTAGAAACTCCTATTCCTTGATATGATGATCCACTCATGGGATGAACTATAGGCACATGTTGTTGGCTAGTTATTTGTGCCTTAGTACCACTTTGATCAAGATTGGATATTGTTTGCACGTTATCCACTACATTTGGTTTACTATTATGTGTAGAAGCCAAAGACACTTCTTCAATAATGGGCATATGTATCAAGTTATCTATTAAAGTGGTTTGGATGAATGGGTCAAAACTCATATTCTCTTTTCTAGTTAACTCTATCAACACTCCTATTGAAGGAACTAGGTCAATGAGAGGCTTACTCACCATGTTCATCTGATTGAAATCATGTGCTATATTTAGGTAGGTTTGATATGCTATCTATATTTTGTTAAAGTTATCTTCCATGATGTTTTTGCCTCAATTAGATATATTAAGGTCTTGATACATTGTTTGGACTAGAGCCATAGGATTGCTAGAAGAAGCATGTTGATCATAAATGATATTATGGGGCACCCTTACTAGACATGGTAAATTTTTATGGGGAAAGTTTGCTAGAAACTTGGGCCTTACCTCTATGGCTCTAACCAAAATATCATATTTATTCTCTAACAAATTCCACTCAAACAAAAATGGATTATACATGGAATCTTTATTAGTAGAATATGACTATTGAAGAATTAGCTCATCCACTGTGGGTATCGTAGCTAGGTATTGTGTGGTTTGTTCTTGGCCTTATTCTGAATAAGGTGGTGTGTTAACCAAATAGTTAGCCAATGGATTTTGGCTTTGTGCCCCTTATTGAGTATTATAAGAGGGATAAGAATCCATATCATAAACAATATTACCTGCATAGGGGTCTTGTACCATTTCTTCCTATGCAACTACATTATTAATCCCTAGATTGTACATAAGTCCACTATGAGTGTAAGAATACATGTTGGGATCCATAATCAATGCTTGTGATAAAAGGTCAAAGAGTTTTTCAAACTCTAAAAATACAATGTCTAAAATAGATGATGTATTGACTTGGTCTAGATTTATCAAAAGGATCAAAAGGTTTATGCAAATATTTAATAGGAAATAAGCTAGCATGAAGTATCTAACATTTCATTATTCACATAAAGATAAGCAAGTAAATGGACCAAAAATTAAAATGCAAAACTCTAAGGTTGAATTGTTTCAAATCGATCTAATCTAATAATTTAAGAGTTCTTAGGTCTTTTGGCCAAATGCAAGATCAAAAGCTAGGCTCAAACAAGGAATGTGCCAGGACTCTTGGCCAAACAATGTCAAAAGCTAGACTTTGAAATAGATGAAATTTTTAATCTAATGTATTTGAAACACTTATAAAAAACACTAGGCATTTGATTCTTGGTCGTGAACTTGATCAACTAGGTATAAGGTATGAAACAAAATGCATTTTTAGAGATAGTTTATTTTCTCATAAATAATGGTATAAAACTTAGTTATTTTGACAAACAAGCTAGACAAAATTAAATAGTATAACTGTGTTAAACAAAAGATCACAAAAGTACACTTGGATTGGTCTAAAAATGTAGGAACAAATTTGAACTCTATGCAAGAGGGTCTACGAAAAAATATTTAAAATGTTTTGGGCAACACTACATTACCCAAATGGTGTGACAAAAAAGTTTATTTCAAAAAATCTCTAAGGCAAAGACATTTTTCCATAATTTTGACAACATAACATTACTTTTTTTAACTCAAAATGTTGTGGTGCATAGAATCAAAGTGCAAGTTTTTAGTAAAAAATGGCTTAAGTCTATCAAGTGATGATAATGATTATGAGTCTTGAATGGCCTTCAACCTAAATTGGAAATTAAACCTAAGTTCCCTCAAGTTTAGTGAAAATGGTGAACCCACTTAACACATCAACCCTATGAACTTATAAAGGTGCAATTTCAAATTTAGATTATAAGTGAAGGACTTAAACAACTGTGGAAAAGGTTTAAACTCAATTGGGTAGCATAATTGTGCCAAAGTGGATGATATAACTCTCAATATTTTGATGAAATTTGAACAAGGTAAATTGATGATCTCACGTGGGTAGCATAACGCCTCTTTGTTCAAAGGAAAATTAGGACTATGTGTTTGGTTTGAATTGTTTGTTTACACCAAGTTTTAACTTTAAATAAGACTTTAATTTAGGATAAGACTAACTTATTAATCACTCTTAGATCCTAAACTAACAAGGTTGCTTGGTATTATTAGAATCCATCAATTTACATCATTTGAGAGGATTTTAAGTGATCATCCAAAAGTAAATGTGCATTATATAGTAGGTTTTTACACCCCCATTCTCTCAAATGATAGTACTATGACATGGACCTTGTGTTGCACCTTGCACTAACAATACTTCCATGGTAAGTGGGGATTTGTCTAAGATCTAACAAGTTTTAAACATTCTATGGGAATCAATTACACAATTACTTTCACACCAAATAATGAACAATAAAAGCATGGATTTTAGGTTCATATCACTTGGCTTGTTACAAAAAGGTCTAGTCCTTTTTGCAACCACTACATCCTACTATTCACTCAGTGTAGTGTGATTTTCAAAGTGCCAATATGTCTTGTGTGCAAATCCAATTAGGATCCAAATGAATTTAATTTTAGGAGGTGAAACCCAGGGTCAAAGCTTCCCTAAAGAACTCACAGGAGGTGATGAAATCCCTCTCACAAGCCAAGTTTTCATAAAAATCAAGAAAGCATGAAAGTAGAAAGACTTTATGGTCATTTTCAAGGTCACCCAAATTTTGATGAGTTTTTGGGGAGTGCCTTAGATGACTTTATTTTTAAGCCTTGGACTAGGCTAATTGAAATAGGAATGGCACTTTTGATTCCAAGGTTTCCCTGAAGGGGACAAATGGAAGAGCATACACGCAACATCCCTCCTTTTTCCAAACAAAAATTTAATCTAAACAACTAAGTAAACACAAAAATCTTTGAAAAGGTGACTTCATTTTTAAGACCAAATGGAAAATGAGGTGGTGTTCATTTGACCCCTTGGTCTTAGTTTAAAACTTTGAAAACATTCACCATAAACATCTTTTTTTTTAAACACCAAAATAATGTTCTTAATTAACTTTTAAGCATGAAAAATGTGATCTAAACATGTTTTTATAAAATGTCAAGATTGGTTCTACAATAAAAATGTTAGCATGTCCTTTATCCTTGAATCTCTTTTAGGTTTGAAATAATGAACTTTTAAAAACAAGCTCTTGGGTCTGTGTTTTATAAAAAACATAGTGACCGATGTCAGTTATATAATCAATGATGGTTACATTTTCTAATCAATGATGGTTATCTAATCAACATCAGTTATAATAATGTGACCAAAGATAGGTATCCAACTAATGTAATTTTTACTAATCTACATTGTTTAAGCTATCCATTCGATATCGATTTTACTAGCCGACATCGGTTATTATGTAAACCTATGGCAAACAAAAATGGCAAAATAAATTTAGAAAATCAATTTATAAGAGTTTTAATGGTCTAAATGAATATTTTAAAGCTATAAAATGATCTTCTTCATTTGTGGGATGCATCTGGTCCCATAGGGCATGCCATATGTGATCTAAGAATTTGACTTAAGAGAGGATGGTTAGTATGGTGTTAGTTCTAAAATGAAAACAAAATGAAAGAAACACACTAACTAGCATAACATATCTAGGCCTAAACACTAGGGAAATCTTAGTTAATAAACATGAATAAAACACACAATGAAAATGCAAAAGAAACCCTCGTTTACCTTCTTTGGATGCTTCAAAATGATTGTTGTAGTGGCTTTCTCAGCTTGTGCTCATGAATTCTTCATCAAATGAGGCTTGGCTATCTCCTCTTCTCCTTGGCACCTTGTGGCTTTGGCTTGGCTTGGCTTGAAATCAATTTAGCATGGTAACACTAATTGTAATGTCTTCTTGAAGATATTTTTGCATTATAACTTTGCACCAAAATAGCTTAGAAATGATGTTCATGGCCTCTCTACTTATAGATTTTTGAGAATATCTAAAATCAACTTGAACCATCCATCCTAAGATTGAGATGTGTGGTTGAGGATTAATTCAATTTTGTAATTAATTTTATAACTATCCTCATCATGAAATTGTAATAAGGGGCAATTAAGAGGCATGGAGGGCATCATAGAAGGCATTGATGAGGCATGAAGGGCATGAATCTTGATATTTATGGCATTTATGGTCTAGGGATGTCTTCCCAAGAAATGAGGTCACCTAATGATGAATATATTTGATATCCAATTCCATAAATAAATATTCAACAAGTTTCCATGTAATTCTTAGTTATTCCTTGGTTTCGGTTAATTATCTCTTAAGCATGATTAAGCACTTTATGCACAAATTACTCAAACTGCTCAAAATGCCTTGTTATTGGTCCAAAATTTGACTAGATTAGAATTCAAAGGTGATGTCAGATGCATAAAAACCATATTCACATTTATGATATTACTAATAGCAAATAATAAAGCACATGTCTTGTGTAAGAGATTTTATAGGAAAGAACAATCCAGAGTACCTAGGTGCAAAATTAGCATTTTGACTTGAAATGATCTGATCAAAGTTAGCTAGCCCATAAATTGTATTGCCCCATTTAGGGATACCCTAGCTAAAATAAACACTTGAATATGTCAGTTTCACATCATTTATCATGTTTTATTGTTTTTAGGCCAAATTATGCATTTTGGGTGGAAATTAGCTAGAAGCCTAATTGGAAGTTATTGGTGGCTAGTTTTAGGTGTTTACACCAACCAGGTAGCTTACCTAATTATCTATTAATCTATTTTTTTCTAAGTTATTTACATGTGTTTATGTTATTGAGCATAATCATTTGATGTTTGGTTGTCATTTATGTCAAATAGATCATGTTATACTAATGCATTAATGGCAAATTGATCAGATTGATTGTTTATAAAGATATGGCACATTTTTAGGTCTATAAGGACAAATAAGTTATGAGGAATCTATATATGTCTTAGTGAAGCTTTAGTATGTCACTTGATTATTTGGAACAAGAAACATGCATCTTCTAGCTTAAGAGAATCCAAACTGTCACTACACGTCATGCAGATATGGATGAACTAGCAAGTTTGTGCATTTATTTTTCGTACTTAAAAAGTCAAGAAAGTTCAAAGGATTTTATGGAGATATTTTCTATAGTTCCAAGAAGGTCCCATAAAAATTTAGATACTTGAAGTGTTTTCTAGCTCAAGTTATTAAGCTTCAATGTTGCTCTTAGAGACTGTGTTAGGACATAGACCATCAAGTTATGTTGAAGTTTGAGGTCAACTAGTCAATAGATCTAATGGTGCATGTTAAATCATAGATATTGATCCAATAGTGCACATAAAATTCAATATATTAAAGATGAATGTGCTAGTGATATGTGTCACATTCATGGATCTTGGACATAACATCAATGATTCACAAATGATTGTTTAGTTAGAAGATCAATGGTGTGGATCGATTCAATAGGTCAATGTGTGTAGAAGGCTTATAGGGCTGCCAAGTGGCACAATCTCAAGATTTATGATCCTAGGTCAATGGTGAGTATTGATAGATAAAGACCATGATAATCCATTGAGATTGATGGAGTGTGTTTGATCAAATTTTCTAGGGTGCATGAGATGAGGTCAACATGCTCAATGTTTAACAATTTATTAGTGATCACTGGAATTCAAATATTCAAATTTATGAAGAAAACTAGTGCTCAATTTTTGGTCTATAAGTTTTGATCCAGGATGAATTTATTGATGTATTAGAAAGAAAAGTTATATAGGAGTTTATGGTGAATCCAGTGAATCTATTTAAAAAAATTTAATGTTTATATAGATAAATTTATGGAGATTCAAATTTGATTGTGTTTGTTCATGGTGTTATTGCTTATAGAATATTTTTCAAGCAATTTTATCTAGTAGAAAGATGTTTTGGTAGGAGTAGTCACATGAATATCTCTTAGGGGTTATATGGAGTGGACCCAAGTATTTGAGATTGATCATTTGTTATTTATTTTCTCAATGGAGTGCTAAATGGGTGAATAGGTCTCCATGAGATCTATAAGGTCTACTATGGCCTAATTAAAAGGCATAGCTACTTAAGTGTGACTCATAGACGTTATGGCTAGCCTATGATAATGTATTTGAACTATGATTAAGCATGATAGAAGTATCAAGGGTGAAGTCACGTCCTATGGTTGACCAAGAATCTAATATTCATGAAGATTTTATATATATTGGAAACCAAGGCAATGGTTTCTAGACTGAAATGTGTGAATTGAGAAAGCAAAATATAGAGGTGAAAGCAAGAGATCAGAGGGAGTGTGCTCGGTGGCTAGATTGAATTATAGATTTGATTAAGGATGAGAAAAGAAGACTAGAGAGATCCAAAAGGGTTCTTTGGATTCATTACTTATATTATCAAGTTTGAGTGAGTGTGAAGAGAGATGTTATACATTGTTTCTCCAATTAGATTAATTTGTAATCAAAATTTAGGAGTTGTTGATTTCATAGGTGTTTTGTGGGTGCTCAACATCTAGAACAAGTGCATACTTTTTCATACTTAGGGGTGGGTGCTCCTTATAAAGTGGGTGCTTCACTAAAAGTGTCTCATATTTGTAATCATCTTATAGGACAAGTAGTCCATTTGTTTTTAGGCTTGATAGTGGGCTTCATTCCCAAAGAGGGTTTCCTACATAGATATTATGTTTGTGTATGATTTTGCATCATATTTCTTATTCATTGTTATGAATATCTTGTATGCTTTATGATGGCATGTGATCATTAATTAAGAGTTTTAAATATTTAAATTAAAGTTTGAAATATCTTGCATCAATGATTCACGCCCCCTTTTAGTGATTATACCTCAAACAATTGGTATCAAATCAAGTCCTTCATTGCAAGTTTAACCACTTGAAGGTGATCTAAGGTACAATATGGCAAGTCAATAGATGTAAGGTTTCTCTACTAAGAAATCACCATTATTCAATGGGTCAAATTATACTTTCTAGAGTACAAGGATGAGGACATACATCATGTCTCTAGGGTTTGATATTTAACAATGTATCATGGATGGTTATGCTACACCAACTATTCCTCCAACTAGTGTTATTGATAATAAGTTGAGTGAAAATAATTTAAAAGCTATGAATGTTATCATTTGTGGTCTATCTAAGGTTTAATTCACCAAAGTGATCCATTGCAAGTCTACCAAGGAAATTTGGGTCAAACTATAGGCTATTTATGAAGGAAACTCTAAGGTAAAACTGGTCAAGTTGTAGACCCACCAAAGGTAATTTGAAGGTCTCAAAATGAAGGAATAATATATTGCAGCATCTTATCTCCTAAGGGTTGATGAAGTATTAAACATGATCAATGGTCTTGGAGAGGTGATTGATGAAGCTACTATAGTACAAAAGGTATTGATGACTCTTACACTCAAGTTTGATTTAACGTTTTATGTTATAGAAAAAAGTCATGATCTCACTCAGATGAAGATGGATGAACTGCATGGTATCCTTACTACCTATGAAATGAGAATTGATGAAGATAGGCCTCCTAAGAAGGAATCAACTTTCAAAGTGTTCAAGGAGACAAAATACAAGAATAACAAGTTAAGTCTTAAATATTTTGATCTTAATGAAGATCAACTTGAAGCCATGATTGAAAGAAAATTAAATGTTGAATTAGGTAAGTATGAAGGAAAACTTCCTTTCAAATATTTTTCATGTGGTAAAGTTGGTCATTTTGTAGCTAGATGTCAGGTATAGACAAGTCTAACTATAAAGAATCTCATAAGGAATCTCATGAGGATGAACACAAGAAATTTGAGGGTCCTAACAAGTATATAAAGTTATTTAATAAGAAAAATGGAAAGAAGGAATCATACAAAGGTAGTAAGAGCCTTTACCATAATAAGATAGTAACTCATCTATAGAATAAGAAGTAAACACATCCAAAAGTGATAATTATTTTCATAATGGGGACATGGATACATTGTTCATGGATCTTAATGATGATGAAGGTTAATGTTCTTTAAGTAGAGATTTATTTAGTGGAGATAAGTTAGAGGAATAAGATGAGAATGTCACTCTTGAAGATAAATATCTAGATACTATGGAATACATGAATTTAATACAAAGAAAGAATAAAAACCAAGATTCCTTGATCAAATTCTATGAAGAATAAATTGGAATTTTTAAAGGTAGGATGAGTAATGAAGTCAAGGAGCATGATGAGATCACAAAAAAAATTTAAACTCGGGTTTGTTCTCTTAATGAAGAAGTAAAGAATATGGATGAAGAGTATGTCTTGTATCAATTAGAGATAGAGTATTTGCAGATGAAACTAAATCTATCTATGAGAAAAGATACATTTGATGATTTAATTAATAAAGATGAATTGATGAATGCTCTTGAATATCTAAATATTGAGAAGAAAAAGAACAAAGAGATGATGTCAAAAATCAAGTACTATGAAGAACAATTCAGTGTGTTTGAAGCAATATTGAATGATGACACCAAGGATCATGAAGATACTATCAAGCATCTCAACAATCAATTAGAAACTATGTCTACAAGCTTGAAAACCAAAGAAGATGCGAGCTTAATGTATGTGATTGAAATTGAGTCATTAAAAGATGAGTTAGATAAGACATCCTGTAAGGTGAAGTCATTTGTGAGGGTTGAAAAGAGATCAAATCATCTTGATAATATTTTGAGTAGTCAAAAGTATGATAGTGATAAATTTGGTATTGGATACAAAGATAAAAAAATCATTTAACTCAAGACAAGATAAAGGCTGATATGAACAAGGACAATTAGACTTTGAAGATCAATCATTACTCAAATAATGAAGGTGTTGGTATAATGAATACAAATCAGATCAGACAACCAAATGCTATGAGGTATGCAAATTTCAATGTCATTATTACTCCTACAATCAATTTGTTCATAGGTCAAAATATTATAAAAGATATTCAAGGAATGAATATACATGGAATTATGAGCAAGACAATGGTAAGAATTAATAACATCATCACTCAAGATAGTCAATAGGCTCACAACGAAAGAATGACATCTTTTTCTACAAGTGTCAGGGATTTGGTCATATTATAAAGTTTTGTAATATCTTCATCAGGATACCAAATGATTAGGTATATGAACAAATTCATGAAACTTCAAAGAATCATCATATGTCTCAACGACAAGGTATGTACAATCTGGAAAATCTCATTTGTTTCAATTATCATGAGAGAGGTCACATATCAAGGTTCTTTAAGAATGATCGATATTCTAATTCAAGGATTATCAATCTTATCATGAAGAGAAAGAGACATAGTGAATAGAGGCCTAAACAAGTAAATGAAAAATAGGCTCAAAATGGATTGTTTTCCATGACAGAATAGGGAACAAGTTCAAATATTAAGGAACGAGCCTTATCTACCCAACTAGACAAAGAAATCAAGCAGGATCCTGAGATAAAAGAAAATACTAAGGTTAAGAACTCATTCAAAGACAATCTCAAGATGAGGAAGGACTGAAAGTCAAGTGAGATCATGGAGATATGAGAATCTCCTAAGTTTTGGGACTTATAGTCTCACTATGTCAAAGGGGTCTCTCTCTCTAAGCTTCAAGGAGACACTTGATAGAAAAAAGAAGCATGATGGATGCTTATTGAGATTTTATTGTTTTTGTAGGAAAATATAGGTCATTATAATAAATATGTTGGTTATAAAGGATTGAATATAGAGAATGGAAGTTTCCAAATGTTTGATCAAGGATGAGGTGTTATCTAGATATTCTATTGCATAGAAAGGAGACATTTTTTTCAGAAGCAAATATGTGTGCTCTAGGTAGTGATCAAAGTGCCAATCAATATAGATCATAAAGGAAAAAGGTAAGCAAGAGAGTGTGAAAGATAAACTTATATATGAGAGTCTTTGAGAAGGTTAAATTAGTTTGGATGCTAGTTTAATAGGTTGATCAGTCAAGACAAGGATAATAAATTATAGGACAAGAATATCATATGAAGATGTGTTTGGCTAAGGGGTAACTATCTAAGTTAGCTTGAGTATCTTAAATAACATATGCATAATGTAAATGGGAGCATATGTGAAGATTACTCTATCATGATAGAGACATCAAGATGCCTACTACAGTTGTGGGTTCTATAAGATTGACATGATGACTTGATTAAACCAAGTCATGTATTATGACAAGGTATTGGATCTTCATGCATGAGTGAAGAGAGCTTGTGATTTATATAGGTATACATGTCCAAGGATAATAAAATCCTAAGATTATATTGGTATATGTCAAAGAATAGAAAACATGAGATGGAGCATGATGTTAGGGGGAGCTTTCTAAGCTCCATGAGTAGTTTGTCATGTCCAAAGATCAAAGATGTACAAGTTCATATTGGTGCATATTAAATGGGAATAAATTGATTAATATACCTGAAAGTATGTAAGTATCCTAACCATCCTAATAGTATTTGAATACATACATATTGTTGAGGAATGGTTGTTGGCATATTGAGAAAGAGACCCTTTGTCATTAATGTCAAAGGCGTAGAAATATCAAAATGAAGAAGCTCAATTCTAATACTGATGAAGTCATTATGAGGGTGTTTTCCCATCAATGACAAAAGGTGAGATTCTTGATCATAATCATTTGATGTTTGGTTGTCATTGATGTCAAAGATAGCATGTTATATTAATGCATTAATGACAAAGTGATCATACTAATGGTTTGTAGAGACATGGAACATTTTTAGGTCTATAAGGACAAAAAAGAAGTTGTGAGTCATCCATAGATGTCTTGGTGAATCTATGGTATGTCACTTGATCATTTGGAATAATAAAAATGCATGTTCTAGATTAATAGCAGTCAGATCGTCACTGCACATCATGTAGATATAAATTAACCAACAAGTTTGTGCATTTATTTTTGGTACTTAGAAAGTCAATTGGGGTCAAAGGAGTTCATGGAGATATTATATATAGTACCAAGAAGGTCCCATATAAATTTGGAATCTTCAATTGTTTTATAGATCAAGTTATAAAGATTAAAAGTTATTCTTGTAGGTTGTGTCAAGACAGATACCATCAAGTTTAAATATGTTGAAGTCTGAGGTCAACTAGTTAGTAGATCTAACAATGCATGTTAAATCATAGATCTTGATCCAAACGTGCACATAAAAGTCAATATGTCAAAGATGAATGTGTTAGTGACTATGTCATATTCATAGAGCTTGGATAAAAGATCAATGGTTCATGGATGATTGTGTATTTAGAAGACCAATGGTGTGGGTTGAGTCAATAGGTCAATGTGTGTAAAATCATGTGGGGCTGCCAAGTGGCACAATCTTGGGAGCTCTAATCCTAGATCAATGGTGAGCATTGATAGATAGATACCACGATAATTTGAAGAGATCAATGGAGTGTGTTTCATCAAATTCTCTATGGTACATGATATGAGGTCAAAATGCTTGATGTTTAACAATTGCTCAGTGACCAGTGGAATTCAAATATTCAAATTTATGATGAAAACTAGTGCTGAGTTTTTGGGTTATAAATTTTTATCTAAGATAAATTTATTGATGTAGTAAAAATGAAAATTGTATAGGACTTCAAGGTGCATCCATTAAATCTAGTTACAAGGTTTGAATGTTTATATAGAAAAATTTATGGACCTTAAAATTTTATTATGTTTGTTCATGGTGTTCTTGATTACAAAATATTGTTCAAGTAATTATGCTTTAGTAGAAGGATGTTTTGGCAAGAGTAATCATATGAAGATGTATTAGGGGTTATATGGAGTGGACCCAAGTATTTTATATTGATCATTTGTTATTTATTTGCTTGATGGAGTGTTAAATGGGTGAATAGGTCTCCATGAGATCTATAAGGGATATTATGGCCTAATTGAAAGGAGTAGCTTCTTAAGTGTGACCTATAGATGTTATGGTTGAATTGTTATAATGTATTTGAGCTATTATTAAGCATGATATAAGTCTTAAGGGTGAAGTAAAGTACTATGGACAACTAATAAGCTAATATTCATGAAGATTCTATATATAGTGGAAACCAAGGTAATGGTTTCTAGACTGGAATGTGCATGAATTGAGAGAGTAGAATATAGAGGTAAAGAAAGAAATTAGAGGGAGTGTGCTCAATGAATGGAATGAAGTATAGAGTTGATTGAGGATGATAAAATAAGACTAGAGATATCTAAAAGGGTGATTTGATGCATTTATTATATGAGCAAGTTTGAGTGAGTGTGAAGAGAGATGTTATACATTATTTATCTAATCAGATTGATCTACAATCAAAATTTAGGAGTTGTTGATTTCATAGGTATTGTGTGGGTGCTCAACATATATAACAAGTGGGTGATTATTCATACTTAGGGGTGGGTGTTCTTTGTGAAGTGGGTAATTCACTAAAAGTATCTCATGTGTGTAATCATCTTAAAGGATAAGTAGTCCATATGTTTGCATTCTTGAGAGTGGGTTTTATTCCCAAAGAGGGTTTCCCACATAGATCTTGTGTTCTTTGTATGAACTTACATCATCTTTCTTATTCATTATTATGAAAATATTGTATACTTTATGATTTTATGTGATCATTGATTAAGAATTTGAAAGCATTTCAATTAAAATTTGAAATATATTGCATCACTGATTCACCCCAATCTCAGTGATTGTACCTCTAACATGATTTATTCTTCCCATCCAAAATAAAGCTCCCTCAGTCACTAGATTCAAAGCGGTGCATAAGATCTCCTAATATCTAGGTATTCATCATAAACCTTGTTTTTCATTTGAGTTTTGAGTAAGTAATTTAAATTTAAATTAAAAAAAAAAACTACTATAACAAAGGAATATACTTGAGATGTGTCTCAAGAGAATAAGCTATGGATATCTTGGATAACTTGCATGAGAAACTAGGCAGTGGTCATCCTTCTAAACCATAATAGCCCACAAGATATTGAGAATGGGTTATTATTGGCCCACTATTTTTAAAGACACCCATAACCATGTTAGGACCTACCATGAATGTCAATTCTTTGGGAAGAGGGAGGTTAATGTCACTATTCCATTACACCTTGCCATTGGGGGTCATCCTTTTGCAAAATGAGGCCTCAATTTCATTAGGGTCATTAATCCTAAATATTTGATAGAACATAAGCTCATCTTTATCACCATTGATTATTACACCAAGTGTAATAAAGTGGTGGCCACCAAGAACTCTGGATCTCAATATATCATTAAGTTTATAGAGGATTATATACTAACATGATTTGGTACTCCCATATATGTGGTCAATGAAAATAGCCCATCTTTTATATCATCTAAATGCACTGAGTGGGCCTATGATAATTAGATAATAATCATGTCCTATTCAAATTATTACCCCCAAGGGAGTAGATTAGTTGAATCTACAAAAAATAACTTGGTGTATGCCATTAATAAGTCATCTTAAGATAAGCCAAGAGAGTGGCACTTACTATTGAAATATGTATTATTGGCAGATAGAGCAAGATAGAAATAGGCCCTCAAGACTTCACCTTTATTGTTGGTGTATGGATGGAAACCTATTTTACCTATGTCCCTTAATCTCCAAACATATCATTTTATCTAAGACTACATGTAGGATGATCTAAGAGTTTAGTCTAGATTGTTGGAAATATTCTGGGTTGAGCATGCAAGGAACGAATTACTATAGGCTTCAATAAACACTAGATGTTGTTAAAAGGTGGTTCAATAGAATATATAAGATCAAGGACTTTTGGAGATAATACCTAGTTATCCTATGGGATAAATCTCATGAAAAAATGGGGTAGCATGATAATTTCACTCTTTTATAGATTCGACCATATCAAGTGTTGAACATTTTAGGTAACAACACCTTCCATTTGAAGGACCTTGAGGGTAGTAACCTAGCCTTCCCAATCAATGGGAATTTTTTGAAGAAATAATTCATGGATTATCCCATTGATAATGTCTTTAAGTAATTCTATATGTTTTGGTAGAGGTAAAATTAGAAGAGGTTTTATTTCTTGCATAGTTAGTTTTCCTACTTTCTATCTTTTGTTGTCTTTAGGGGTAGTTTTTTCGCTTTATAGATTAACCTTTCATGTTTTTAGAATTTTATTTACTTGGTTTTCCTTCCCTATTTTATATATTTTGTTTCAGATTAACCTAATTGACTCCTTCCTGAATGATCAAAAGAATATCTAATCTAATTTGCTTCATACACAAGTTTGAGTTTATATATTGAATCCTTGAGGTAGGACCCAAAGGGAAAGTAAGTGAAGAAATATTTTAAGTGGAAAACACCAAATGGTTGATCAAAAAGTTTTGTTTACACACATGTACTTAATACTTACAAGATTCATGTATTCCATGAGAAATAGATTGTGGTCATTTCATAGTTAAATACTTGTATCAAGTACATAAAAGTTATTCTTAGATCTACATGCAAATTAAGAAAGTTTTTTTAATTCCTTTGGTCAATAATTTTTTCCATGATAATACTTATTTTTAAAAAATACACATCAATATAGGGGCACTAGTATAGACATTCTATAAATTTTAATTTTACTTCTCCCATACACTAGCTCATTGTGGTTCCTGACCCTCTCTCCTATTCATATTCTAAAAAAAAGGAAAAGAAGATCGATGCATCTTAAATAGTGATCAAATAAGCTTAAATAAAAAATATAAAGGTGATCAAAGACTCACATGATGAAATAATATCAATTTATCATGCATCATTCAAGTTTATAAATGGAGAAAATGGGGGAACCAAAGGTAACTTTGTTGGGGCCATAAACACCTAGTTGACAACAAAGCAATGCCCAAGCCCCTAAATTTTTTATGAATAAAAAAAACCAATATGAAACCTATAGTTTATTTCAAGTGTTTGATAAAATTTTCAAAACAAGGATAAAATAAATCACTCTACCACACAGACCCAAGGTATAAGCAAGGCTAGTATGTTGCATGTAGTTGTGGGAACCTCTTTCCTTTTTACGCTTTAATTATTTTTCTATAGTATGATCCATGTTTAATTTATAACTATAACCAAAAATTATGGATTATTAAATACTCAAGAGTATTTCCCCCTTTAAGTCACCAATTTTTATGTCCCAACATTCCCATCTTTAAATTTTAAATAGGGACCCACTTTTTCAAATAACTTTCCTTCTATCAGGATTTGTGAGGTAGCCTAAACTTACTTCTTGAATTTTAAATTAATATAAAGACACTTTTATTATTATAAACCAGATTTATTCTTATGATTTTTCCTTGTTACATATCTATCCTTTGGTTTATTTCATGCATGTTTATATAAGTCTTTTTTTATTCTAACAATTCATTAAGTTCACTTTTTTAATTTGAAAGCATGATGGGGTTTTTTAGACTAACTGACTAACATGTTTATCAAGGTTTTGTTGCTTTGTGTTTTATATTTTTTAGATGTTTATTTACTTAGAATTATTTATACTTTTACCTGGATTGTTAAGTAACCACAACTTGACACATGGCATTAACTCAATCTCTCAAAGGCAAGTGAAGTGTGATTTATACTTCAACGTTATAAATTTTTATTATCCCGCTAGCCCACAAATTTTTAAAAAAATAGAAATATCTAAATGGACTCCGAAGTGAGAAAAACATTAGGATCATGGCAAGTGTTATAATCCATCTCACCTTATGAGTGGCTGATTGAAGTTTAGTGTACAAAAGTCCTAGGGCTAGTAAAGTAGTAATAGTTGTCCATGTGTCATAATACTAGTCACCTGATGATTGACAAATTAAAATTTAGAGTATTACATTCTTTGGGATATCAGAGTAATGACATCCATCCACTATCATGATCCTACAAACCCATAGTTATCAAATCATTTTGAGAAGTTTCTAAGTCCATCAGGTGGGCAGAGTACCAAGATATAGCCATGTGTCATCCTCTCTTTCACCCAAAGCCTGCACAATGATAAAAGGGAGTATGACACTCTTGGAACCAACAAAGAGATGAAAACACTCCATGTGACATGATCTCATAAGCTTGAGGTTATAGTTAGTAAAGAATGAGCCTATGTATTAGTAATATGATGCTCTTTGGGGAAGTGGAATGTCACCAAGTGTCAAATGGAGATGACAATGCACTCAGAGCAAAAGTAAGAGAATCCACCTAGTGCCAAAGACCACAAAAGGTGATGACACTTTACCAAGCAAATTCAAAATATGAAAATAGAAGAAAACAAAGAAATCCAAGGCTATTGGTGTCATTAATCTACACAAATTCGCTGATTAAGTACATTTAATTTAGCTAAGGTGAAGAATTTGAAAGCAATATATGTGATCAAAGAAGTCAATTATAGATACATTTCCATCTAACAAATAGCTACTAGTGTGAATTTTATTGGTGTAGGATATTACTTTTCTTATCTTTAGCTTACATAGGTGTTATTTCATTAGAGATGTTTTTCCTAAATTCATGAGGATAACGGGTTAATGCCCTACTTTCACCTAGATTGAGGAAGTTAGTCCTACATGCATGTGATTTTTAGGATTCTCCTATCTTCTATCTATTTGTACATCTCTATTGTAAACTATTTGATACAAAGTGGATAATAGATAGTTTATTCTTTGTGTGTAATGCATTAGATTCATAACTATGATAATGGATTCATGGAGAGTCTTGGTTTAAGAGCCTTATTAACTCTATCATGGTGTCAGAGTGGTCTTCAACTACCATTTTTCCAACTATCATTTTTACATTGTTTGTCTATTACTTAGATAGATTGTATGGTTCCTTTTCAAATCTAAGTTTTTAATTCATATACAAAACACCTCTATTATGGAGAGTTTCTAGTTTTGAGTATGTTTATATATTTTGTGTTTATATATAATTAGTCATAATGATTTTCATTTGAGTTGCTTAGTTATTTTTTATTGGCCATACATTTTTTTAGGAGAAATTATAAAGTTTTTTTAGAAAATCATAACTATCTTGTAGATCATTTTTCTCTTCACATGAGTGTCTAATTAGGACAATTCTTTCACTGATAGAAAGAGGAATTCAAGAGTTTTACATAAAGTTTCAAAATAAAATTTTGATCAATATCCAAGGAGATATGAGGCTCTAAATTTGACCCTAAATTTATATTTTTCTATGATTTTTTATGTGCAATCAAGAAAAAAATCAGATCTTGTATTTAAAATGAAAAATCAGCATGGAAGATTGATCTATATGGAAGATTATTCTTTTCCTTTGCTTCAAATTTATTCAAACCCATTTTTTCTAGATCTGGTAGAAATAATTTAATTTTCTCCAAACATTTAATATATTTTAGTGAAATGTTGTATTTTTGACCCATTTATGATGGGATAAGCTTGTAAAAACTATATCTTTTGATCAATAACTCAAAATTGAGTGCTATTTTTTCAAAAGTGTATGTTTTTTATGCCTAATATTTGGTGTTATTTTTTTTTTTTAAATGCACTAAAATATAAAATGCCAAATTTTAGTGGGGGATATACAATAACTATAGGGGATTTACTCTATCATTACAATTTTGGATGCATTTTTAGTTGTGACTAATGTCTTATTTGCATGAGCTTTAGCACACATGACTATTTCTTGGAAAACATTGTATTGTTTATGCCACTCTTGTAGTTTTCATTATCACAGATGTATTTTTAATTGATTCCAATGTCCTTTGCATGTGATTTACAAGTTGTCATGTTTGATAGTTGATAATCTTAGGTCTATTTTTTCATACATGATGGATTTTTATGCCTCTTTCCACACTCTTTCATTAGCCCATGATATGCTCTATTCTATTTTGTGTATTGGCACTTTGGATGCATTTTTGATTGAGTCCAATATCCTTTGCATGTGATTTACAAGTTGTCGTGTTTGGTAGTTGATCATTTTAGGTCTATTTTTGCATACATGATGGGTTTTTATGCCACTTTCTACACTCTTTCATTAACCCATGACATGCTCTATTCTAGTTTGTGAATTGGCACTTTGACACACTTGTAGATTATGTCATGTCTCCATCAAGATCCCTTTTTAGTGCCTTGCCTTCTTCTATGGAGTCACCTTTTTCATTCCCCTATTTTTAGAGCATCTCTCATGATATTTAATATTTTTTTAATAGGTTGATAGTCTCCTTGTTGGGAGATATTTTAGTGAATCCCAGTGTCTTCCTTATTTTAATTTGGTGTTTATTAGGGTATTGTACTTACATTGAGTTATAAATTGCCATAAGGGGATTGTTGATTTAGCCTTGTCTACCTTCATGCATTTGTGTGCTCTATTTTGGGCACCTTTTCACTTATTTAATTTCTTGTCTCTTCCATCACTACTAGAGCCATCATCTTTAAGAGATTATATTTGTATTTTTGACACCACTTTTTTGATAATTGATAGTGTCCCACATCATATGGATTTATTTTGGTGCATACAATGTCAACTTGTTTAGTTTTTAAGTAGTGGATTCAAACCACTCGTGCAAACATTTTTCATCCACTCCACCCATTATGGGGGTGTTCAAACAAATTTTTTATTATCACTCTACCTAATCAACAATATTGGGGGGGGGGGCAAGGGGGGCGTGTCATGTACATTTGGCTTCTTAGGTATTGAAAATTCCTTACACATGTATTATTCTTTTTTACTTTTATCACCACTAATAATATTCTTGATTGAAGATATTTAGGTGAAGACTAGTGTCAGTTATTTTTATGATTGAGTAGTGGATTTGAACCACTCATGCAGATTGAGTTTCTTTGTGACTTGTGAGTACTTGGAGTGCAGACTACTTCAACATCATCTTTGGGGGGATTTATATCTCTCTTCACCTTTTCTCTCTATTAGGGTAGTTTTTCCTACAAGTTTTCTCTTTTCCTCCACTTTATGAGAGTTATGTATATTTTTCACTTTTTAAGTGTTTTCTAGATTCTTCCTTTGTACATGGATATCTTATTCAAAAACTTTATTTTTTAGAACCCATATGAGGATTTTTAACTTATCTCCTTGGAATTATTAGTGATTATTATAGTGACACTAGTGTGGTATCCCCACTAGTTATATTAGTGTGGCATCCCTACTAGTTACATCAGTGTGGCAGCCCCACAATTTTTTATGATCACTTCTCACCATCATGCTGGAGGGTGTTCAAGTAATACTTCCTCAGGTTCATCATTCTTCCTAGTATTCTAAACTATAATGTTTATATTCAATGATCCTCTTACTCAACACCATTCTTACTTTCACTTAGTGATTATAATGACTCAACATCTATGTACTATGGTAAGATGGATTAGCATCCATAGGAACACATGGCTTTACATTGCATTTTTTATTATACCCACCTAAGCTATGTTTAAGGGGGTGTTGGTGTAGGATATTACTTTCCTACTCTTTAGATTACTTAGGTGGTATTTCATTAGAGATTTTTATCCCACATTCATGATGATGATGGTTTTATGCTTTATTTCCACGTATATTGGGGAAGTTAATTCCACATGCATGGTATTGTTAGGATTCTCCTATCTTTTACCTCTTTGTACATCTCTATTATAAAATATTTGATACAGAGTGGATAATAGATAGTTTATTCTTTATGTGCAATGTATTAGCATCATCGATGTGATAATGGATTCATGGAGAGATATTGGTTGAAGATTCTTATTAACTCTATCAAATTCAAACTCTCTAGTAACCAAGAAATTCCATAGTTTCATAAAATAAGAGTTTTTAAGTGTGAAATAATGGTTTTTACTTCACAAATTCTACCACCCCTTATACATAATCCATTACAAGACCTAATCAAAATATAGACATAAGGTTTAATGAAGTTTTCCTCAACCATGAATTCAAACATTATTCTTCTATATGGGAGGAGGTTGAAGTTGTTAAATATGGAGCCTATTTCACCCCTAAGGTAAAAAAAATTACCGAGGCATTTTTAACATGAAATATCTACTTTCACAAATGGTGGGATTCATTTTTGAGTGTGTCAAATAATTCCCCCATTTGTGACATATTTTGTGGATAAGTGGGTGTGATCTAAGGCATTGAGATAATCAAGAGATTATGTGGTTGAAATCTCCCTTATTTTTTGCCTTATTTTATGGGGATATGGTTATCTCTATAGTTATGGCACATTTTCAAGAGATTTTGGAAATTATAATTAGGGGTGAGGGGTAACACATTATTCATTAAATTTTGCATCCCATTTTGAGCTATGTAATTCTCTCTTCAGTCGATGTGATTAGGTTTGAAGTGTAGCTTAACATCTCAAGAATTTTGGTGTGAATTTGGGTTGGAGAATGTTATCTCTGTAAGAGGTTTTTTGATGAGATTTGTTTTGTACTAATATTTATAATATCATAGAGAGCCTCTTGGTGGATGTATCCCACATTGGGTGAACCACGTTATACAAATGTTATGTGTGTATTTGCTTAGATCTAACTTTTTTACCATATGTCTCTACTACTGTGATTTTGAGGAATGAATTCTTTATTGCATGTTATTGCATAATTAATAATTTATTTCTAAAAATTGGTTTCAAAGTTAGCTTTGGTGGTTTTTCTAAAGTGGTAAATCATAGGGAAATATATTAGCTTAAGTGGGAGCTATGGTAGATAATGGTAGATCTAGAGTTGAAAAATTTAATGGGTAGAATTTCAAATTGTGGAAGATAAAAATAGAGGATTACTTTTATCACAATGATCTTCATCTCCCTTTAATGGGGAAGGTAGGCCAACCTTTAGGTATGGATCATGCAAATTGGAATTTGCTCAATAGAAAAGCACTAGGAGCCATATGATTGTGCCTTGCATCTTTGATTGCCTTCAATATTTCAAAAGAGATGACCACATTTGATCTAATGAAGAAATTAGGGGAGTTATATGAAAAACCCTCTACCTTTGATAAAATATTTTTGATGAAAAGGTTATTTAATATAAACATGTCTAAAAATGGTTTTGTAGTTGATCATTTGAATTATTTTAATATGGTTGTGAGTATGATAACTTCTATTGGTATTAAATTTGAAGATGAAGTTAAGGCTTTATTGATTTTGTGCTTCTTACCTGATAGTTGGGATAACCTGGTTATGGCTATGAGTAATGCCATCCCTACTAAGGGAAGTCTAAAGTTTAAAGATGTTATAGGTGTGATTCTTAGCAAGGAAATGTGAAGGAAGAACACTGGGGAATCATCTTTAGGGAATGATTTGATAATGGAGACTAGAGGTAGACAAAATGATAGAATCAAAAGAAACCATGGAAAGTCAAAGGGTTGAGGAATATCTAAATCTAGAGTCAAGATGGTGTCATAGTACTATGGGAAAAGTGGACACAAAAAGAAGTAATGTTAGGAACTTCAAGACAAGAAGACCAAATATGAGGAGACCAAGGAGGTAAATATGATAATAGGTACTATTAGTCAGGATGCTTTAATTGTTTCCTTGGATAATGTTTCTAAATCTTAGGTATTAGATTCAGGGGATTATTTTCATACCACCTCACATAGGCATCATTTTACTGATTATGTTCAAGGAGATTTTGGACATGTTTATCTTGGTGATGATAAACCATCTAGTATAGTAGGGAAATGTTATGTTCAATTGAATATGTAGAATACGAACATAAAGATACTAAAGGATGTTAAACATGTCCCACAATTAAGGTGGAATATAATATTAGTGGGGTAGTTAGAAAGTGAGGGATATTTGATGATGTTTATAACAAACTCTTGGAAAATTACCAAGGGTGATCTTGTGGTTGTGAGAGGTAAAAAAAATGGCACTTTGTATTTGAATAGTAGTGTTGATCACTATAATTTAGTTACTATAGATGGAGATGTAACTTTGTGGCACTACAAGCTCAGTCATATGAGCTAGAAGGGAATGAAATTTTTGAAATACAACTTACCTAGATTAAAACAAGTTGATTTGGACTTTTGTGATGATTGTGTGTATGGAAAGCAGAAGCAAGTTAAGTTCCTGAGGGTTAGACCTGTGAATAAGGAAAATAAGTTGGAGTTGGTTCACTTAGATGTATGGGGGCTAGCTCAGGTATCTTCTATTGATGGTTCAAATTATTATGTTACATTTATTGATGATGCAACTAGGAAAGTATGAGTTTATTATATTAAGAATAAACTTGATGTATTTGAAACATTCAAAAGATGAAAAGCTTTGGTTGAGAATGAAATAGGTCCCAAGTTGAAATGTCATAGGGTGGATAATGGAGGTGTGTACTTTAACAGACTATTTGATGATTATTGTTCATAAAATGAAATTTATAGGTAAAGGATGGTTTCAGGAATGCCACAAGAGAATGGAGTGTCAGAGAGGATGAACAAGATAATAATGGAACATGCCAGTAACATGAAGTTGAATGCAAGGTTGCCCCTAATGTTTTGGGTAGAAGCAATTAGTATAGTGGTATATCTAATTAACAAAGGACATTTAGTGCATTTGTATGGATGCATACCTAAGGAAGCTTGGTCTGGTAAGAAAGTTAATTATTCATTTATTAGGGTCCTTGGATGTGAGGCATTTTTTTATGTTTCCAAGAAAGATAGGACCAAGTTAGAGGTTAAGTCTGAAAGATTCACCTTTATTGGTTATGGTGAGGATGACTTTGGTTTTTGGGTTTGGAGTATTAGAGATAAAAAATATTATAGTCTAGGGATGTTGTCTTTAAATAAGAAGTCATGTATAAGGATTAGTTGAAGGAATAGGATCAAAAATAGTACATAGTGTTGGATGATATTATGAATGGTAAGGTGTCCAAGGAGATAGTTTAGGAATCTCTTACACAAGAACCCTAAAATCATATAGTAAGAATGTATTCTAGGGTAAGGAAAGCTCTTGAAAATTTTCCCCATATTTGAGTTATTTATTACTTACTAAAATGGGAGAACCAGAATGTTTTGAGGAAGTAATGCAAGTGAATGCTCTGAAGAATTGGGAGTAAGCCATGGAAGAGGAACATATTTCTCTCATGGAGAACCAGATGTGGGATTTGGTGAAGTTTCCCAATGGCAAGAGATCATTCTAGAATAAGTGGGTATAGAAAATCAAAGAATAATATGGAGGAAAGAAAGGGTACAAGGCCCGATTGGTGGTCAAGGGGTTTACACAGAAGAAAGGTATTGATTTTGATGAGATTTTTTCTCATGTTGTTATGATGACATCTATTAGAAATGTGCTTGGTATAGTTTACATATAGGATTTGCACTTAGAATAGTTAGATGTGAAGACTGCATTCCTTCATGGTGATTTGGATGAGGAATTATATATGAAATAGCCACAGGGTTATGAGATCAAAAGAAAGGAAAAATTGGTGTACAGACCAAAGAAGAGCTTGTATGGCCTAAAATAAGCTTCACAACAATGGTATAAGAAGTTTGATAGTTTTATGTTGGAACATGGTTACTCCAAGTGTGACTCTAACCATTTCATGTATGTCAAGAGATTTGAAGATGGTAATTATATTATCCTATGTTTTTATGTAGATGACATGTTGGTTATAGGAAAGAACATGTAATAAATTCAAGTACTCAAGAACCAACTTGGTGATTCCTTTTCTATGAAAGATTTAGGTATAGCGAAACAAACCATTGGTATGAGGATAACTCAAGATAGGAAGGAGAAGAAGCTGATTTTATCCTAGGAAGAGTACGTGAAGAAATTTTTGGAGAGGTTTAGTTTGTAGGATTCTAAGCCTATTGTAACTCCTTTGGCAGGCCATTTCAGATTATCAAAGGAGCAGTGTCCCAAGATAGAAGAAGAAAAGCTATAGATGTCTAAGGTACCTTACTCATGAGTGGTTGGTAACCTGATGTATGTTATGGTTTGTACTAGGATAGATATTTCTCATGTAGTGGGACTAGTAAGTAGGTACATGAGTAATCTAAATTATGAGCATTGGCAAGTAATGAAATGGATTCTTCAATATTTGAGAGGAACCATGGGTATACCATTATGTTTTGGTATATCAAACACCATTTTTCATGGTTATGTAGACTTGAATATGGTGGGGGATGTTGATAGTAGAAGGAGTACAATAGGTTATGTATTTACTATCGAGGATACAATGGTTATTTGGATTTCTAAGATATAGAAGGTTGTGGCTTTATCAACCACAAAGGTTGAGAATGTTGCTACTATAAAGGCTAAAAAGGAGATGATTTAGCTACAATAGTTACTTAATGAGTTGGGGCATAATCAAGAAGTTGGGGAATTACATAGTGATAGTTAGAGTGATATACATTTAGCCAAGAACTCTATTTTCCACTTGAAGATAAAGCACATATAGTTGTGGTATCATTTCATCATGACAACTTTAGAGGAAAACATGGTGAAGCTAGAGAAGATACATATGAGCTAGAATCCTATGGATATGATATCCAAGGTAATAACATTGGATAAGTTTAGGTTATGTTTAGCTTTGGTTGGTCTTCATGAAGATCATGGAGGTGTGTTAAATTCTATTCAAGGAGAAATAAATTCCAAGTGGAGATTGTTAAATATGGAGCCCATTTCACCCCTAAGGTAAAAATAAAATTACCAAGGCATTTTTAACATGAAATATTTACTTTCACAAATGGTGGGATGCATTTTTAAGTGTGTCAACCACTTCCACCATTTCTGTCACATTTTATGGAGAAGTGGATGTGATCTAAGGTGTTGAGAGAATCAGGGGATTATGTGGTTGAAAACTCCCTTATTTTTTGCCTTATTTAGTGGGAATATGGTTATCTCTATGGTTATGGTGCATTTTTCAGGGGATTTTGAAAATTATAAATAGGGGTGAGGGGTAACACATTATTCATTGCATTTTGCATCTCATTTTGAGCTTTGTAATTCTCTCTTTGGTCTGTGTGATCAGGTTTGAGGTGTAGCTTAGCATCTCAAGAATTTTGGTGTGAATTTGGGTTGGAGAATGTTATCTCTGTAAGAGGTTTTTTGTTGAGAATTGTTTTGTATTCTTGTTTATAATATTATAGAGAGCCTCTTGGTGGATTTATCCCACATGGGTGAACCATGTTATATCAATGTTATGTCTGTATTTTCTTAGATTTGAATTTTATTTCATATGTATCTATTGCTATTATTTTGAATAATGATTTATGTGTTGCATGTTATTGCATAATTAATCACTTATTCCTAATAGAAGTAGTAGAAACTTGTGGTTGTGGAGATCAGCTCTTGGATTTTACATGAAGACATAAGGAGGACCTAGTGGAAATAAAATTAGTAGGTCTACATGATTCTATGAGAAAACCTAAGGTAATGCCTTGCATTGAATGCCCAAATTTCCATAAAAATATTGCATTTGTGCCAATGTATCACCTCGATAGCATATATTAGTGGATATACTTTTGAAAAATACTATAGTTTTCCCCCTCCTAAGATGTCATATAATTAATCCCTAGTTAATTCATGGATGTATGCAAATAATGAAACAAACAAGTTACAAAATGGGCTAGCGACCCTAGTACATTCACAATCAGGGGCCCTATTTATACTATACCCATTTCCATTTTTAGGCCTGGAATATAAATTACCATGAATTTTCTAGATTGAATTTATGGTTTCCCCAGTATAACCTACATTAATATTATTTGGATTCCCATGTTGGATACCATCCTCACTTCTACCAAGGTTGTACCAATTAGAAAGATCCTTGGTGCTAATTTGATTAGCCAAATCTTTAATTTAGATAGTAGACCAGATGATAGCTTATATATGTTATTGTATTTGGTAGATGCTATAATAAGGACTATTCACTCAAATTTCAAGGAATGTTGGGAGCCATCAGCTGAATATTCTAAAAACTAGATTTTTGATGAATTCAATGTTATTCATATACATAAATTTAGGAAGAACATGACCAAATTGACTGATACTTTCTATCTAATGGCATACCAATCCATTTATGGAAAGGCTATTCCCATATTATCTAACAAAATATAAAGAACCAAAGGATTGGTAACTATTGGCTTCATCTAGACCATACGATTATCATAATAAAGGAAACCAGAGCTCATCCCATGTATTTACTCCAATTGGTCCAAAACAAGGTAGTAGATCAAGAAATTGTAGCCTAGCTAGCTAATTTTTTAGATGTTAGATTAAGAGGTGCCAAATAAGGAGTTGTCCACCCACCTCTCATCAACATTGGTAGAATATAATACACTAGGTGGGAACATTTCCATCTAGTGTAAAAAATCAAAACCCTCTATGATTTCAAATGGGCACCTTATAAATAATGGATCTAAGGCAAAGGGTCAAAAAACACTTGAATAGAGTCATGAGAAATGTGAAGATTAATTATAGTCATGTATCATATATGTTTGGTTAAGTGTTCTTGAATGATTTTAGTGATATAGAGGTCTACACCAGAATTAATCAATAAATTATGTATACAATGGTGGCTAGGCACATACAATATCATCCATAAACCAATGAGGAAGAAGCGAGGAAAATTGAGGTAGAAAATTGACTTTTAGTACCCCTTCAAGGACCATTCCTACATGTTCAAGCCTAGGAATAAAAATAGCATGGGTCTATTAAGATAATCACCTATGGGAAGTGGATTTTAAGTTATCCAAATACCTCCTCAATGTCCCATCCTAGTGTTCATAGTTGCAACAACCACCCTAGTGTCCACCATTCCTTAGGTAATGGAAACTATTTAGGGTCTTATAGTTATAACTCAATTTGGAAGAGTGTTATCTATATTTCCCTTTCCTCCACTCATAATAGTTTAGTGGGTAAGTCTCCCATCTTTCCTCCTACTCATTTCTGGTTTATCTCCAATCATCCCTTTAGCTTGAACCATTAGACCATCAACTCCATCAACATATTCTTCCCCTGGAAAAACATTTACTTCCCCACATTCACTCCCAATATTCATTATTTCCCTCACCTCATCACCACCTATTGTCCCATTAGATTCACTTGTTTTTATTTCACCCATTATATCATTAACTTATACTCTTACCAAATCCCCTCTTGTATATAAGGGGAAGGAGGGAGTTCCTTCGGTTTCTCCTCAAAGCACCTCATTAGATGAGGCCTCATATGAAAGGTTATAGGAAATATTAGATAAAAGAAAGCTTTTGTAACATCAAAACCTATATAAATAATAGACAATGAAAATGAGTGGTTTACCAAGGAGGAATGGGAGGATAAAATAGAGACATCCTTGTCTGAAACCATAAATGGGACCATAGAAAGTGACTCTAATGATGAATGGATATTATAGGAGGCTTAGTTGGGTGACATTGAGATCCTGAATACTAGTTCAATCTCAATTAAACTACTTTAAGATCGAGATAGAGATAAAGGAGATGAAGTAGAGTCTAAGCCCCTGGCTTCTATGCATGGGCAATCTATGGACCTATCTTGAACCTTGATAACTCCTAGAAAAATAATGACACCTATAGTAATAGTTTCCCTAGTTGATAATTCTCAAGTGGTAAGTACACAAGCTCCTCATTCTTTACATAATGTTTTAACTATTGTTCTAGATAGTGCATCATAAGCCCCAATCCTAGCACCAATTTTCTAGGTTGTGGCACCACCTAGCTAGCCTTCAAAGGGTTCTACTAGATTAAATTTCACATCAGTGATGGATTATTTGTAAAATTTTCTTAGTACCCCTCCTACCTATTCATTTTTTTCTTCCTTAAGCCATCAATACTCTAGACTTAATAAATAAGTGTACTTCAAAGATTTAGTCTCCACCACCATTTTATATTCCCTATTTACTCTATCTCAACCATCCACTCAAATGGGCCTACAAACTGGTCATGTAAGACAAATAGAATCTACAACCATTACATCATAAAAAGATGTAGAGAAAGGAAAGATATTAATTGACATAGTGACCCTAAATAAGGTCACTAATTTGAGAAAAACTATTCCTCCTTTCCCTCAACCAACAACCTAATCTCCAAAGCCTATGCTCCCTCTAGGTTAATCCCCATTTGCCACTCATACAAAGCAAGCCAATATTTCATAAAAACTAGCTGCCTTAAACATCCTAAAATGGATCCAAAAAATGTAGTAGGTAGAATAAGGCATGTATGACCTAGTTATTTTTGAATAACAAATAGTCAAGTTTCACTTTAATAGAGAAATAGAGACTGTGAGGAAGGTCAAAAGGAAAACTATAATGTTTGAAGGGCATAAGGTGGAATTGGAGTAAAGAGAAGATGTCTTATCTTTAACATAGAGAATAAAATTGATTGCATAAGATATTATAAATTGTATAGAGTACCCCTACACCTTTGTATACTCTATGGGGGGAGTAATAAAATAAATGTTTAGAGGTTTTAATCAAGTTGTGGAAGAACTACAAGGGATAAGTACCATATAACCTTTGAGGGATATTAAAAATAATGTTCAAGGAGTAGCTTGAAATCTTATGACATTATCTATTTAATATGAGGTACAAAGAAGGAGTTTCAACTCAAGTAGGGAGATGTATTCACCCTTGATGATAGGATGAAGAGAATGGAGGCTAGACTCAATTTATTGATCCAAATAGCCTAGAACAAAGCTTATGACCATCTAAACTTAGTAGCTACTTTGAATGTAGCATGGGCCTTGAACTACATAGCTTCTAGGAAAGATAACTTGATTAGATGGCATCAATAAATGTGAAATATAAATCAATAACTCACCAACTATGAGGATTAGGCCATTACAATTTTGGGGGAAATGAAAATAAATGGTGTGATTGACCCTAGTGGAGAATCGGTCCTCATGGCCATGTTTGAAGATATCCTATAAACAACAACATATAATTTTAAGGTAAAGGTCAAGGGAGTGGTATTTAAGACCCAGGAAGACTTGTTTCAATTGATAAATTTTGTTAGTAGATAGGTTGTTAACATAGAGACTCTTTATGTGGATCTTGGGGTTGCATTAAAGGCACATAAATAGTTGATGGATAGAATCCCCTAGCTCTTTAAAAGGCATTTGTTAGACTTTGAAGCAATTTAAATGGACTTTTATGTGAGTCACTCTCTCTATTTGAAAATTTAAGTGAGTAGATAAGCATCTCCAAACACCCTACCCTTGTCAGATATTTCAATTGCATCTACTTCTCAAGCACCTAGGCTAACCACATATGCAACTCAAGTTACAACTAAAATAATTACCAGGGCCCAAGTATCAATAGCTAACACAACATATTCATGGGCATGTCTCCTTGTAGTTACATCAATTATTTAGAACTGAATGTTGTTATAACCATGTTTTGTCTTATGTGAATGATTGGCCACATCATGGCCATGTATGTCCTAACAATGATGAAAATTTGAGCATGGATTGAAGGATGAGGCATCCCCATCCCAAGCCTATATATTATGTATCTCCTACATTCCAAAGGGAGGATAAATTTGATATTAAATATAGATATAGATCTTTTGATTTTTTCTAGATTTTTTGTGTTGCATGCTTTTCTCTTTCATGTCTATGTTATAGTTTTTAAATGTTTTTATCTAACTGGCAGCTTAGTTTCTTAATATAGGTGATAGTAATTTCAAGTAACTTGTATTTAGTTAGTAATGTATTTTATCAATTAAAATGTACAACAAAAATTCTAAGTTGGTAGATTTTATTTTCTTGAAACAAGTTTTCTAGGTTACTTTTTAAAATTGTATAGAAACTCTATTTGATGCAACTTCCAATACTTATCCATAGCTAGTCAAATGTGATCTTTAGTATTAACTATAATATTTTTTTAAGAGATATTGTAATAGTCTTAATAAAAAAAACCGTTAGCTAATGATTGAGTTAATTGTATCATATTCCCCATAATTCTTTACTATGTTTATCAGTTATGTGTGCCAAAGTAACAAGTATAAATCATTAATCATTTAGTGTTTGTCCTTGTTTTGAGGTTAGTTAGAAAGAATGCATGTCCTCTATTTACATATCCTCTTTTCTCCTTAACATTCCCTCTGATTTTGGTTTCTTTGAATCTTTACCACTTTAATTAAGTCCATCTCCATTTCATTTAACCCAATTCAATCTATGATCCATATCCATATCTGAACCATCCTAGTTAACATTTACTTCACTCACTTCCATTCCACCACTAGTCACTGCAAGACCCAATACTTGTAACTTGTTCCCTAGAGTGAATTCAAACTTCACATAGATCCTAAAATGTTAGAGGTTACATCATGATTATTCCTAGGTGTGCATAAAATACACATCAATAGTGGGCTCCATTATTTGTCTCAAAATAGGGGCATATTAGTAAGCTTTTCATATAAACTTAAGCCTCCATGAGTATAAAACTAAATGTTGACATAGTTTATAGGATAGAGAGATTTTATAGTGGTTTAAATATCATATTGGGACAAATATTTAAATATTTAAAACATATTTTTGGGGTATATTCCATGAATGTATACTTAATTTAGAGAGACATGAGTTATAGGTTTCCATATTTAGACACAATTTGGTGTATATGCCATGCATATACATATATATTTACAAGGACATGAGTTACAAGTTTTCAAATATACACATATTCATATACATTTGGGGTCATATTCAATTCATATGCACACATTTGAAAGATCATGAGATATAGGATTCTTAGATTTGATATTATAGATGGCATATAATTCTATATCATAATGACACAAATCTATAGGTCATAAATCATTTTCACAGACATAAAAACTATTGCAATTTCTATTCTCAAACATATTTGATGGTACCTAATAGTGATCATCTTTGCATTTATATGTCTATCTATAGTGGTTAATTCATGTTTAAATGAGGAATGAAAATGAGATTAAGATCCATTACCAGCACTGGCATTACTCCATGAGCCCAATATGTGGCTCCCACCTTCCATATTGAGGTTATAATATTAATGAAATATTAGTTTAAGATTAGCTACCTAGGTTAGTATAGTTGGGGATTATATGATTCTTAATAGCCTTAACATTATTCTCCTTTCAATGAAGGTTTTTAAATTTGTCTTCCCAATCCATGGCCTTTCCTTATTTATATAAATTGGGACTTGATTACCCCTAATTCTCAAAAATGGTTCTACAAGAGGAATCATTCTTCATATGCTTCAGTATAAAACAAAATTTATCTAATGGTCTAGTAAGGAAGCATAAAATATAGTGAGTTATAGGACAACATGGTTCACCCAATTACATGTGTATTACTAACTTTATCTTAAGTTTATAATTTTCAATTAATTCATTTCACATTTTTATTTCTAATAAATTGATCATTGCATGTTCATTGTAGGTTTGCTTGGAGAAGGATGCACATTTGAAGCATCTCCAAAAGACAAAGTTATTGTACACACTCAAGTACATATATTTATCCTTTTATTATAGTATTTATTTTGCATTCCAATACTATAATAAAAATGGGGAATTTATATATACTAAAATTTGATATTAGATACTTGGAAATACTAGTTTTGATCTGCATTCACCTTACATGACTTTTGTATGCATAAGCTAGAATGACCTATAATTATAATATTTCTATGAATAGACTAGGACTTAAATAAACTCATAAAATATATATTATACGTATAATTTGATGATATATTAAGTACATAAAATAATGTTAGACCTAGTAGAGGGTAATCTACACTCAAATTCCAATAAGAAAAGGTTCCAAATCTTAAGGTTGTGGCATGGGGTATAACTCTCACTATGTTTAATGTAAATACTTGTTTATAGAGGTTTTAATAAATGGATGTATCAAGGATATTATAAGGATATCACATGAAGATAATTGACAAACAAGGGTAACCTAATCTAATTTAGTTTAAATCACTAAACTAATAAAAATGTGATTGGTGTAATGGTCAACTAATGGTGATCTATGCAAACTAAGGTGATAAATGGAAAGCCTAAGAAACCCTATAACTATTCTAGCTTATTCATTATACAGAAGATCACAAGTAAAGATAAATAATGTATAAAATATAGAAATAACAAAGTAATATCTAATCTACTAATTAAATAAATGAAAGAGAGTATGTAAAGGAGATACATAACTTTGGGTGGCCTCATTAAAATCTCAATTTTCCCTCGTTAGATCATGTGGTAGATTGCAAGAGATGTTGTACATTGAAAACCTAAAATGGAAATATGAAGGCATATGTATCCTTAGTTTTAGAATGAAACGACTAGTGTACCTTCGTAGTTTGACTTCTTTATTGAGATTCAAAGACCATATGAGACTATGCCTTCAAGATAAGACTCTAAGCCTCTAACTCCTCCAAATATTACTTATAAGTATAAATTTGAGTGAAAATAGAGAAAACAAGTGTGTTATTTATATTTTTGAATTAAATATAACACCTATATATACATATCCAATACTAAAAAATAATCCTAAACTTTAAGTTGATGGTATCAGCTAGGTTGATATAGATGGAGTATTTTAGTTGACATAGTAATGTATTAGCTAGAAAGATACAATATAGTACACAAAATATAGACTCAAAACTATATCATCCAAACTAATACATTACATGGAATATAATTATGAAGTAAACTATATCAACTAGGTTGATATAATAGGATATAGGGGAGTTAGAAAATCCAAATGGAAAGTAGACAAAGAGGTAAGATAGAAGGAGACTTAGAGGAGATCAAATGGATAATAATTAATTTATGATAGAATAGTATGTGAAAATCTATAGTAATTTACCACAAGCTAATCCCTCCCTATTATTGGTGTACCTTTGAAGGCATGCACTAATGGATATTGATGCATCGACAAGCCCCTTTAAGATAACCTAGCAATAAAGTGATAAGGTGAATTTTTAGGTGTATACATATGGCCCACTTTAAGCTCATTATTTAAGCAGTTTATCATTTTTATTTAAATAAAATATTACTTACTAAAAACTCAAATGGAAATAGGGTTTATGGTGAATACATGTAGATTAGAAGATATTGTCCACCACTTTGAATCTAGAAATTGTGAGAGCTTATTTTTGGCTTGGAAGAATAACCTTCACACATGTAAACACTTGAAAAAAATAGATTAATAGATAATTGAGTGAGATGCCTAGTTAGAAACCAATCCTAGGAAGTTATGGCCTTCCTCAAATGGATGTCATCTCACTTGTTTACACAATCAAATGGATAAATAACATATGAAATTATAATAGATAAAAGATATGATAATAATGATAATTAATATTCAATCCTTGATTAAGCTATCAATATAAATGTAATATTCATATTAGTAAGCCATAGGGAAGTCTATATCATATTGTATGATAGCTAGTTAGTATTCAATGGCTTCAAGAGAGGGAGAATAAATAATAACATAGAGAGATATATCAAAATCTATGTCACTCTGATCAACAAACAAGGGTTGAGATACTATAAGGAGATCTATGATATTGATAACATCATGTACTATGCCTAATAGAGTCATCTACATAAAAAATCCATATTAAAATGCCAATAAATCAATAAGGATTGTATATAAGTATCTAATATTAAGGTCTTGTGTTCTACAAATTAAACATAGCAGATTGATGTTGATCCTAATAAGATCAGTACCAATCTATAAAATCGATGTTGATTTAGAATGAATTGGTATTGATTCTCTCTATGACTAAGTTTAATTAAAATAAATAATAAATGAGATAGCTTGGATGAAAGAGACAAATAAAATAATTCAGAGGGATGTAAATAGTTTTTTATAAACTAGATAAATAGATAATAGTAGAATAATGGATAGAAAATGAAAGAAACGAAAAATGATTACTTACCTTTGATTTGTTTGTAAATATAATTAAATTCTTCTCCATAAAAATAAGTAGTTTCTCAGGCTCATGACAGAGGATATCTATTTAACATAGTAAAATTTTAGTAGAGTGTCATTAAGGATGTCTCTAATTATCCAAAAAATCTAGAAAAAATTTGAGGTTATGAGTTTCTAGGTCTAAAATGCAAAGGTTGGCTGAGCATTTATGGATCAACACCAATCTGGAGAATTAGTGTCGATCATGAGTAAATCAGCACTAATTCATCCAAATTGGCACCTTTGTTTCAACCATGGGTAAAATTGGCTTTGATACATGTGGAGTTGTTGGTAATAACACTATATGAGGGTAAAATGGTTAGGGGGTAGATTTATTAGGTTATTAATGGATTTAGGAGCTTGAAGGAGTAGAAAGGTAATATTAAAGGCCATTTACCAAGTTATAAATGGTAAATATACTAAGCCTTATGATAGGGATTATTTAGGATATTAAATAAAAAATAAAGACCTACGACACCTAATTAACTATACATAGGGTATGAAATTATAGTGTTTATAATTGCCCCTTTTTGTGGAGTGATTTAAAATATGTGTCTCAAGATCAAAACCATGAGAGGTCCACTACCCCAATTTTATGTGAGGAGGTATCCCCCCTCAAACTGGGGAGTCAATGGAGGCTAAAGAGTGGGTGACATGTTTTAAAAATGGAATAATGGATAGGATGGGAAGATAACATATGAGCTCTAATAAACATGGATGCATAACATGAAGTATATATTTTGCACTAACATGATGTAAGATAATATAGGTGAAGATGCCCCAAGGTAAATTTCATAATAAAATGACATAACTATGAATAGATGAGCTTAAATGAAGGCTAAAAAAGAGGACAAGTGATAGGGTTTGGCTGACCCAAGCATTCAATATACTATATGGTACATGCACTACCTATAGATAGTTGTTCTCAAGGGAAAATGCACTCTCAAGACCCACTGAGGGGTGATACCTAAAATAGTACACACCTTATGTAGGTTGTGGGACTAATAGGGGTCAAAATCCATAAACCTAAAATGATATAAGACAAATAATAAGGTAAATGTGGTAAGGTATTTGAATAAATATAAGGAGTAGGGATTGATGTATGTAAAATTACAAGTAGTGCAGAAAAGGGGTAAATCAGTGTTGATCCAAAATAAATCAATGGTGATCCACTAAATTGGTGTTGATCTAAAACTAATTGGTGTCGATCTAAAGTCAATTATATAAGTAAGTCTAACATAAAAAAGGGTTCATTTACAATTTAAAAACTGAATGAGTCTAAGAGCTTCAAATGATGAGTGTGTAATGAAATAAGATGAAGGATAGCGGTAGTGGATTGAGGTGATGGAAACACTCACAGGATGAGGTAGGTCTTTTATTTTATTAAAATTTTCATTTTTTTTTTAATTTTTTAGGTTTTTTGGATTTAGGACAAGGCTAAGATTATGGAAAGTGAAAATGGAGAATCAACACCAATTCCCTAGTGAATCAGTGATGATTCACATGAAATCAATGTTATTTCATTGAAATGACATTGATCTAGATGGAACAGTGATGATCTATAAGGGATTGGTGTTAATTCACATAAAAAATGTCAAGGGTTTAGATTAGAGTCTAGGGTAAGGATAATTTAGAGTTTTTATGAGATTTTAGGCTTATATGGGATATTGGTGACATACACAGGTTCTATTATAGATGTGATATCAAGTGTCACCCTTACTAGAGTGATTACAAGTTTAGATTGGAGATCATGACTAGGCCCACCTAGAGGATTTAAGCCTAGGAGGGGTGCATCACTATAGATGCATCCATCGATACATGACTTGTTGGTTGATTTAGTGGAGTGTTGGGATGTTATGAATGGGACCTTTTTGGCTTTTGACTAGGGAGATATCCATTAGAGGAGGACATCTACTAGATTCTATGACTTTTGGTGCAAGGAACACCTATAGTACTTATGGATGAACAAGGATGCATAATAACTTTGACACACCTATACAATAATGATGTAGAGTATAACATATTTGTTGTTGGTGGTTTCACTTTTGAGCCTTTATATAGAACTAATATAGTGGGGAGAGGCATACTCACCATGATGATGTTGGCCATATCCTATTATGCATTCCCAGACTCAAGGGGAGGTATATTTTTGTGAATCTTAATTGGGGTAGTTGTAGACATGTTAGCACATCATACATTTTTTTCATCAACATCTACTTTATTAGCAAAAATTTATAGGGATCTCTAGGGTTAGAGGATTGATAGGTGATACAGATTATATGTCATTGTCATTCTATAGTGTTGGGCTTATGAGGAGGAGGTTGAGGATGAGACTGAGGAAGACGTTGAGGGAAAATATGGGGGAGAGGAGGAAATAGATGAGGGGGAGATAGAGGAGGAAGAGATATATTTGGTATAGCTTATCATGGAGAGGGATACACTAAGGGCTCAGTGTATCACCTTATAAGGACAACTAGCTACAACATAGGGGGCACTGACTGTAGTGAGGTTAAATTAGGATATAGTGCATACCTAATTGGATATGATATAGGTGGGGTTTGACTCTTTTTATTTAAGTCATGGCATGGTAGTGTAGGATCAATCTTACTATAGGGTAGAGAGAGACACTCTAAAGAGGAGGGAGGGAGAAATAGAGTCATTAGTATAAATTGTTGGAGAAGTGGTAGGGTTGAGCATTAGATAGGTGGGGACTATGAGTATTGAAAAATATAAGGAGTTGGTAATGGAGATGAGATACTATGAACAATTTTTTTTAAATCAGCTTCTAGAGACTCATCACTATGCTACCCATATAGCTACATAGGGCAGGTCTTCTAGGAACATGCACACATGGTCAATGAGCATGGGGAGCGTATCTCATAGGAGAGCTAGGGACAAAGATAGATATGGAGATGGGGGTGGAGAATTGGTGAGCATCCACCTGAGTAGTCTAAAATTTACACAATATCTTATGCATGTATCTATATTCATTATGCTGGTCAGAGAGCCATAAAGATGTATACAGATACTTTGATGCATGTTGATCATTCATATATATATATATATATATATATATATATATATATATATATATATATGTTTCATGATTATGGATTATGTTGTTGTTATGGATTTATTATTATGTATTATGGATGTGCATGGATTATTCTTATGTAGATGTTTACTTTGTATGGATTATGTGATTATAGATTTAGATGATGTGATTTATTATGGTTGTTACATGTGATGGATTTACATGTTTATGGATTATGTATATTATGGATGTAATTTATGTATTATGAATTATGGATTTTTATGGGATGTGATTAGATTATTTGATTATGGATTTAAATGTTCTAAAATGTTTATGGATTATGGATTTTTATAGGATGTGATTAGATTATTTGATCATGGATTTAATGCTTTAAAATGTTTATGGATCATGATTATTATATTATGATGGATGTGATTTTGATTTATGTAATATTTAAAATTAATAGGGATACAACTTTTGATTATGTGATTATGGATTAATGAGTTTATCAGATTATGGATTATGGGATTTTATAAAAAATACTTATGGATTATAGATGTATATTTGATTATTGATTATGAGTTATAGGTTTTTGATGTGATTATGGATTTAAATTTTTAAAATGTCTTAAATAATGATTTGGATTAGATTATGGATTATGAAAAATGTTTATGGATTGTGATTATCATTGATTTGATTTATAGGTTACAAACTATGGATTATTGATTTATTGGATTTTAGGATATGAGTACCAATTAATTTATCATATATTTAATTTTCAAAGGTCTTTATTTCTCATTATTGGATCATACCATGACCCAAGAAAACCAATTGAAAAGAATGGATGTGTCTTTAACAAACTGCTAATAATAATCCTAACAACTCTAGGCCAACTAAGTTCAAGATCTTTGAGATTTACTCTTAGGATTTGATAAAAAGTGGATTCAAAGAAGAGGATGTTTCCATCTTACAGACCCAAAACTAAGGTCAAACTTATAATCCTTTTATGCCAATCCATGTAGACTGATCAATGCTAGATGTCTACTAAATAAAGAAAGTTGATCAATGTGGGAAGCTTTCTATGGATATTTTATGCATGATATCCATCCTTCAAGGGAGTGGTCTATAATTTTAGATATGATTTTTTTATAAAAAACTATTCTTAAAGGGAGTAGTCTATGTTTTTGATATTTGGTATATTTTTATAGATTTTGTAGATTTATATAGCTATCCTTTAAGGAAGTAATCTATTAATTTTGATTTTCTTTTGTAGATGATTTTATTTTGTGTTTTGATCCCAGTATTTATTATGGATTGGCCTTAGGTATCCTAAAATAATTTCAAAAATCTTTGATACACAAGATATAACATTTATTCTCAAAATGAATTAGTGATAGGGAGGGATTTCATGGAATAATGATTTGGAGCTCCTTCTCGTTATAGGTGAAGCTTATCCAATTAGAGCATGTTATGAATAGAACTGGTATATTCATATTCAAGGTTAAAAATGGGAAATGATATCGGATAACTACATGTCTCTATATATCATTATTTGGTATAAGAATAAGAGGGTTATGAAACCTAGAAACTAAACTAGGAAGACCAAGCTAATTAAGATTTATTAATAGTAGAAAGGACATAGATGCAATGCATTAAGAGGCTTTCATTATAATTTTCCATCAAGATAGGCCAAGTGATATTCCCTATATCCATACTTATGAGTGATAATATATGGTCCAATCCAATTCAGGGCAAATTTCCCCCTTTTACTTTTTTCAATATTAGTGACGTGTTGATTTTCTTGTAAGACAAGGTTACCAATATTAAATTAACATTTTTTTAGATGCTTATTATGTGCACATTTTATTCATTCCTAATATACATATAGATGGTCAAGGGTAGATGATTGATGCTCATTCAAGATTTCAAGCTAGGCTAATCATTCCTTATAGAAGTCATCCTCAGAAATGATATCTTTAAGGGATATGTGAAGGGAAATAATATGATCTTCAAGAGGAAGTACAACTTCAATACCATAGACTAGTGATAAAGGAGTAACACCTATATGGGTTTGAATACTATTTTGATAAACCCATAAGGCAAAGGCAACGTGTAGATGTTAGTTTTTGCCTACTTCATTAATGACTTTGGTTAGGATTTTGATAAGATTTTTATTGGATACCTCAGCCTATCCATTGGATAGAGGATAGTAAGGTGAGGATAAGATGAGTTTAATTCTAGAAGAATCATAGATTTATTTAACCTTTTTGTTCTTAAAATATTTTCCATTATCTATGATGACCTTATAAGGGATGCCAAAGTGACTAATAATATGTTGACTATGAATTCAATAATTTTATTTTCTTTGGTTGAGATAAGGGGGATAGCCTCTATCCACTTAGTAAAATAATCAGTGGTGGTGATGATAAATTTGTGATACTGGGAAGACTTAGGATTAATTTGACCTATAAGATCGAACCCCCATTGGGAAAAAAAGGCCAAAAGTCCTATGCTACATGTAATGCTTGGCTAGGGACATGAGATAGATTGGAATTCTACTAAAACTTGATGCATTTATTAATGTAATCACAAAAATATTTATTTAATGTGGGCTAATAATATCCCAACCATAATATTCTCTTAGCAATGGTGTGGCCACTAAAATTTCCATCACATGACCCATCATGAGCTTCATTGATAACAAGAATAGTTCAATGATTTTAGAGACAACAAAGAAGGATACCATCAAAACCATGCTTATAAATAACATCCCATAGTACGATAAAATTGGTGACATGATGTTATAAATCTCATTTACCATTTTTACTAAGATCCAAAGAAATAATCCCCTTTTATAAGTAAGCAAATATCTATGTGTATTAGAGAGATGATGGATTTTCTTCCACACTATGTGTAGACACCTAAATTGTGTCGACTCCCCTTGGTCCCCTCCTTAACACTTGAAAACTTCATTAATTTAAAATGAATTACCTATTTTGAATTAATGACATCACCCTAGACACATCACCTAGGACACCTCGCCCCTAAGACTATTTCCTACCCCATGACTCACCCTATGACTAAATCCTTCATATCATACTACCTAAGACCCATTCCAATCGCCTAACCAACCCTCGTGCTTAATAACCTCACCCATTGACCGTTCTCTAATGGCATATGCACTTGGCGGATGGAGAATGGGCTTCTTATCCCTTTTACTCATTCTCCACCTGCTAACATCGATCAACTGTCGGCCAATGGTGGGATCACCGACGTCGGTTTACTTAAACCAAGTTCTAACCTCCAAAATGGCTAATCATGAATCCTGAATAGCCTTAGCTCTAATCAATCATTTTTTTGGGACTCTCTCTGGCTCAGATCTAGCTCTCTCTCTCTCTCTCTCTTCCTCTTAGACTATGAGACATCAACAGGCATCAGACTTTAACTAACACTCCCTTGGCCACAGAGACTCTACACCAGTCACTCTAGATTGGACTGAAGCATTGCACGGGAACCTAAACATCAGCTGTAACAAGCATAAGTGTTCAACATCTTGGTTCTTCTTCTCACTAGAGCTAAGTATTTATTCTTCCCTTTCATTTTAGTAATTTAGAATAACTTAGTCAATTTGCTATTTCTAAATACTACCAGACCAGACCCGACCTTCAACTAGACCTGGCTTTCTTCTTGGAAAGGCTATAAAGCCTTCCTTTTATCTTGACCCTTTTTGACAACCTATCATCTACCTCTGTCCTTCTGCAGACCTTATTTGTCTCCCTGTAACCCTGCATAGACCCAGACTCTTTCCAGACCCCTTTATCGACCACAAACCTGTCCAAGGCCATTGCCCTGACCGACATCAACCATTGCCCCTACTAACATCGGTAGCCTAATCGATGTTGGCAACTTAACTAACTGATGCCGGTAGACTAACTAATGTTGGAAACTATGATAGATTGATAGAAAAATATAGGTATGCATTACCACTATTTTCTTTTGTTTAGTCTTTTACCATTTCTTTTCTTGCAACAATATTTTTGTCAATAAGTGGACTATCATCCCTCCAGGAAGTCTTTGCATTTTTGGGACCAAGCAATTGCTTGGCAATCCACCATATATCTATCTAACATTTTTCTTTTCAAGTCTTCTTATCTATAGGTGTTGTCCTCCATAGCCAAAGAGGAGCTCCTTCAATCATCTGGATACGGTGCGCAACTTCATTCGGGTATCATCTAACCCCTGACCATTATCTTAGTTTCTTATTTCTTCTAAATATTAAAAAGCAAAAACAAGTAGAAACATTCTGGCACGCCTGGTGGGACCCCTAAAATTTCCTTGGGTTCATCATTCTTTTTTTTCTTCTGAAAAGGCAATCTTTCATATAGCTACATTAGGAAAAAGCTTTCTTCTTGCATCCTTCCTCTTCTTTCTTTTTTCTTTCGGAAAGACATCATAAGCACAAATTAAAAAGAATTTCTTTCTTTTTCTTCTTGTCATTTCTTTCTGCATATTAGAATAGTGAAATTCATACTCTCAACCTTTTTCTCAATTGTCTGCATCTGAACAAACATTTCAATTTGGGTTAAAAGTTAAATGCATTTCACTCCTACTTGAATGCATATTTAGCTCATCTAGTAATTAACCACATTATGAATAAATCATAGTGCACTTATGTTACACGACCAGACCACTATCACAATCAAACATACCTGAGATAAGGCCTGACTAGGATTTCACCACCTAGAAAATACCTTACCCTTCCTGGTGATCCTACTTGGACTTCACAACTAAGAGGGGGACCCACTATGTTCTCTGGTAGAGTATAAACTATAGGCAAAGTATATATTGGCTAAGCGACCCAGCTTGGCTCTAGGATCGTGAAGTGAGGGGAGCAAGCCCCTAGCACCAAGCCACGTACGAAACCTAATACAAACTTTTTGAGCACCAAAACTAACTTGAAACCAACCTTAGACTGCCTCTTTTAGGACCCGTTCTAAAAATCCCACTTTCAACACATTCTTCTAAGGCATAAGCCACCACAACTCTAAAATTTATTCTTAGGAATTTAACGTTTAGAGGTTGCTTGCCTTCATCACTTTTGTTATTTTTATCTAGTTTTTTGAGCTAGTAAGGCTATATTATTCTGAGTTCTTAAACAACTCAGAGCTTTCTTTTTCTTCTAAAAACTTTCAATTTTTTGAGTTTCTAGAAACACACAGACACTAACATCAGTTTTTACACTGACGTCGGCAATTTTTCCTCACCGACATCAGTTTTTCCACCGACGTCGGCAACATATCTCCACTGACATCAATTTTTTTAGCTAAGTCAGTCACTGTCAACAAACTTTTTCCAAAATAGTAACTTAAAACCTGACTTTCTTGCTGTCTAACCCAACTTTTGGTTTTTTGAAACTAAAATATACAGTTTCTAGAACCTGACACCTTTTTCCTTGGATGGATTTGACACATAGTCAAACCAAATCTTTTATTGACCATGCGAGGCAACAACCACTTCTGCCTTCACCTTTCATATCAAGCCTCGAAATGGAACATACTTCAAACATTGAACATACTCCTGTCCAGCCAACCTCCGTCTAACATCTAATTATTCCTGAAGGGGATCAAAACTTTGAGAGACTCCTTGACCACAATGTTAAGGCTCTCCAACACTATCTCGTGAGAAGCCAAATGTGAGACCCTTCAGGTAATCCTATTTTTGGGATACCAACTTCTCTTGCTGAAGTGGCAATGGTCTCAACACCATCCGCTAGCCAACCCATCATAACTCAGGCTATTGCCTCGACCAATAACCTGACCATGGCCAACGTTCAAGATTTGGCCTCCCCATCTATTTTTGGACCTACCTCCATTGGGGTTTTCGTACCCCCTCAACCACAAACAATTTAACCAAGTTCTACACCATACCAGAACTTGATTGTCTCGACTCCACACACTCTTGCACCCATAAATGTGGGAGTGACTACCTATCCTTTTACCAATGTCACCAATATTAAATCACCTTTGGTGGTACCTAGTCAAGTTATGCCCTCTAGCTTCGCGGCACGAGCCCCCTTGACCTCAACATCAATACCTATGACAAACTACCAATATGTTACACCTATGCAAGTGCAACCAAGTACGTCATATGCCCCTCCTAACACCTTCTAGGTACCTTACAACCTAGGGGGTGCTCCACCTACCAATCCATTAGTCGATCTAATTAAGATGCTGATGGACAAGATGTCTCACCTTGAGACATCCATTTCTGGTTCAAGCAATGTTCTTTCATACAAACAAATATGCAACGAACCCATTCACCCTTCGGTACCTATTCGACCATATCCTAAACAATGGGAACTCCTCAAATTTACTAGCTTTCAGAGTAAAGAGGACCCACAACAACATCTATGAGCGTTTAGACATGCTTGTTACCTTATAGCACACGATGATGCATTATTACTTTGCACATTTCCCATGTCACTTTTTGGCACCACCCTTGACTAGTATAGTTATATTACTAGTCATTCACTCTTTTCCTTCACTCAACTCACCCAACTATTTCTTGACCACTTTTCAATCAACATCACTAAAAAGGTCTCCATTATAGACCTCTATTCTATCAAACAATTTGACGATGAATGAATAGCTGACTTCGTCGCCCATTAGAAAAATTTGATTAATCAACTCTCCTTTTCATTACCTCAAACTAAGATCATTGAGCTCTTTTCATGAGCATGTGCCAAGCACATCTCATTTACTTTTTGGGTTCAGACATTCCACACATTTGATGAAGCTTTCACCATGGCCAGAAAGCTTGAACTCTGCGTGATCAAAGAAGACAAGGTCACATTGCATAGTAAAAATACCAACACAAAATCCAATGACCCTTCTTCATCTAAACCTTCTTTTTCCCACTCCAAGTCTAAAGGAGCAAAAAATGTTGTGGTCCTTAGACCATCATCTTCAACTACAACTAACCAATCTCAACCTTCCACATCAGAATACATCACAAAACAATTCCAACAATGGAATATACATCGTCAATACACTCCAATAAGAGAGTCATATGCTTTTGTGTTGGATAATCTCATCAAGCAGGGGGTCCTCAATCTCCCTCAAATTTGACCACCTCAATTTGACCCCTCAAAATCCATCCCTGCCTGGTATAGGGAAAATGACTTTTGTAATTATCATGTCAAGGGTCATGACACAGACAACTGCAAAACCTTCAATAACATCATTCAAGACATGTTAGACAAGGGGGATCTTGTTTTGGATAACCCAAATGTGTCGGCTAACCAAAACATGGATGTCTTTAGACAACCATTCCCTAATTATCCCCCAAGTCAACATAACATTTAGACCATAGTTGATGACCTTAAAGAGCATAATATATGCATGGTCAACATGGTTTCTAACCAACCTCTCCCACAGTCTGAAGAGGTTAATCAACCTATTTGTCCACCACAGGTAGAAGAGCCTTCTTCTCCTATTTGTCCACCATAGGTAGAAGAGCCTTCTTCTCCTATTTATCCACCATAGGTAGAAGAGCCCTCTTTTCCTATTTATCCACCATAGGTAGAAAAGCCTTCTTCTACTATTTTAGAAGAGCCTTCTTCTCCTATTTATCTACCACAAGTAGAAGAGCCTTCTTCTCCTATTTGTCCTCTATTCAACCCCTTTTCACATGTAGGAGAGTCAAATTTGAACTCTCCCATATTGGAGGATGATTTGATGGCACCAACACTGGCTGCCTCACCCTCATCCTTCTTATCATCATTAGGGGATCATACTTTCCTTGCTATTCGACCACACACAGAAGCCATGACCATCCCATGCCTCTCAAACCTCACTCACCCACAAGAGAAGGTAGACTTGAACCTCGCCTCACCCAATAGTAGTCCTCACACTAAACCAAAGAAGGCTGCTAAACTACATCAGAGAACTTCTCCCCCACCATCACCATTGCCCTCTATTTTGGACCCACACCCATCCACCTTAATAGGAGTGCTTCCTACTCCACCACCTCATAGAGGCAAATTTCCTCCATTACTCTCTCAACCTAATACAAACATACTTCTTCCAAAACTTCCAACACATCTCACCACAAAAGTGTCATCTACATGTGTGGCCACACCACCAACCACAAAGATGATATGACACACTCTCCAAACAACTCCTAAAAAGGAGTTGTCATCCCCAACTACAACAACAAGCACAAAGCCATTAAGGGGATCCTATGCTTTGATGTTATGTCAAATGTTGCAGTCGTCTAGTATCACTCTCCTGCCTATTAAACCATATCAACCTCTCGGATCAAAACCATCTTGGTTTGATGACACACAAATCTGCTAGTATCATTGCACATTGAGACATGATACTGAGCATTGTTGTGCCCTTAAGGTTGTCATTCATTAACACTTGAAAAAGGACACCCCTCACATTGAGGCTTCTTTTGACCACTCTTTTGAAAAAAATTTGACACCATCCCATGCCTCCCAAACCTCTTCACCTAAATCAGTATCCCCATACAAGACTATGGTCCCTTTACCACCATCCACTCCTTTATTCAAAATCAACACAATTGATGTGGCCATTAGGCCCCAAGCTGTGAAGAATAAAGGAAAATACCAGACTTCTACACCTTTGACATATCCATTATTCATCAAGACTTCTCAATCAACACAACCCAAGATTTCTATCTTGGGCATGTCTCGACCAACATCACTGGGGGAAATTCTTCCTAACCTCTCTAGTCCACATGATGTTTGGTATAAGTGACTTGTGGACTACTTGACATATTATATCATACCTCCCAACCTCTCTAGTAATGGACGGTGAGCTTTTATCAAAAGCACTACTCGCTACACCATGCTAGGGGGACATCTCTACAAATGAGGTCAAGACAGCCTCCTTATCAAATGCCTAACAACCACTGAGACTTCCCATGTCATCAAACATGTCCATGACAGGACTTGTGGGGGACATTTTAGTGGTAACTCAGTTTTCAAGCACATCCTTTGCCTGGGCTATTATTGGCCCACTATCGACCAAGACTGTAAAAACTATGTTCGGCATTGTACCAAATGCCAACAACATACTAACCAACATCATACTAACTGACTTCACGATCAACATCGACCAAAACCTACCTACAACAATGACCAACATGTGACCAATTTGGAATGAAGCAAATGGGGCAAGTTTGCTCCTAATTGATTCAGACCTTACATCAACACACAAGCATAGATTAGGGACTTATCATCTATCTTCTTTCAAAGGCTGGCCAAAACCTGAGCCTCTTAATGCCTTACGTCTATGACCATTTTATTGTTAGTCAAGTAATCATTCACTGGGTGTTTATCTTGAGCTCTTCCCTTGAGAAACCCCCGTCATCGTCGTTCCTATTCCTTTTAACCCTTTTTCCATACATTAGTCAGCCCTTTTGTCAAGCATGAATGCTTTGTCCTAATAAAAGGGAAACCTTTAAACCTATATAGTCAAGTCCATGACTAAAAGTCCAGTCAAATATATATATATATATATATATATATATATATATATATATAACCATAAAAATGGGATGCCTATTCATAAGTCATAAACTATAAATGTAGACTGCTCCCTCGAAAGACAGCTACATCATTACTGTAATTAATAGACTGCTCCCTTGAAGGACAGCTATTCACATACATCCAAACATACAACAAGCACAATATAAACCACTCCCTCGAAGGATGGCTATGACCAAATTTTGATACATACACAACACAACATGACCATAAAACAAAACCACATCCCTACGTGGACTTCCTGCATTGATCAGTCTACCAAAAAAAAATTGATTGACAAACTATTAACTCATGGACTTGACTATAGTCGTTCTCAGGGTCACCTATAAAAGGGGCAAAGCTATCCCTGCTAAAAAGGGTTATGCTATCCTTACATATCACCTAAACATACCTATTACCCCAACATACTCAAGGGATTTTGAACTCACTTAATGTTAAGTGATTCGACTACTTCTCCAACACAAACCTATGGTCAGCGATGTAATGCATGAACGAGGCTTTTTGTTTGCAAAAGCCTTATCTATGCCATCATTATAGTCCTTGTCACTAAAAGAGCAACATGCCTTTCACTTCTTATACATCTTGGTCACATCTAACCAAACCAAACCAAACTTTTTTCAGACCACTAACATGACATAGCTCATTCACACTGGTTTCTATGGACAACAATACACATGGGAACTATCGACCACACAATTCATTTTTAGCAAACACCATCACCAATATGGAAAATTACTAGGGATGAAAGACCACATCACTAATGTTATAGAATACACCATCACATAATATGGAAATGGTTGTAACATCATCATACCCTTCATCATTTCAAGCATGTACCATCACACATATGGAAATGCTGATATCTCTAACCTGACCAACTATCAACCACTTAGACCCTTTTTCTAAACTACATTGGTCTGATGCCCCTTACAACTGGGGCTATGTAGGTAGCACTCAGTCTTTTGAGGTTAGCTTGGCCATTCCCCCATTCGCCTCCCTAATGACAAATGGCCATTCGTTCATTCATCTACCTAATAGACCAACCATATTACTTTTAACCATGCCCAAACAACCAGCCTTGACATTGTAGAAGTCACCTTTGAATTCTCATGGGGCACATTAGAGATCACATACATCTCCTTGACCACACCAAACAACACTTGAGATCACTTATATCTCAATCTGACTCAACCAATGACCATGGAGATTACACCTGTCTCCTCTACCCACGACCACTTTTGAGACAACTCTACCTTACTTGTTTTGATTACATATATGCTACCTCACGAATAGATAGAAAAATTATGCATACCTCACATTACGACCCTCACAAGTATTGGATCATGCTCCAGTTGATCCCCACTACTTGTGACATTTTTGTGTTTTCCAAGAGCACTTCCTGAGCCCAGGATACTTGGAACATGATGACCATTAGAGCCATAGCTTTGATCATTTAACCCAATCAACTACGACTAAATGCTAGGGACCAATTATTTTGATTTTATCACTCTTTAACCTTTAACTGTGACAATTTGACCTATCTATCACGTGAAGTGGTGTATGCACAATCCCAACTATTACAACATTCACACTCAAACTTCACCATAACCCATCCACTGCCTATCAAATCGACACCCGATATCAGGTTACCTTCCCTCAACTCCCACTTTGAGGGGGAATACCTCATCACCATACCTGAGGCATCTACTCCTATTTTTGTCTTGAGTTCATCCAGAACAACCAATAAGACAAAAATGGGCAAATGTAGACACCTAAATTGTGTCAACTCCCCTTAGTCCCCTCCTTAACACTTGCACACTTCATTAATTTAAAATGAATTACTTATTTTGAATTAATGACATCACCCTAGACACATCACCTAGGACACCTCACCCCTAAGACTATTTCCTACCCCATGACTCACCCTATGACTAAATCCTTCATATCATAACTACCTAAGACCCATTCCAACTGCCTAACCAACCCTCATGCTTAATAACCTTGCCCATTGACTATTCTCTAATGGCATATGCACTTGGTGGATGGAGAATGAGATTCTTAGCCCTTTTACTCATTCTCCACCCACTGACGTCGGTCAACTATCAGCCGATGCCGGTGGGATCACCGACGTCAGTTTACTTAAATTGAGTTCTAACCTACAAAATGGCTAATCATGAATCCCAAATAGCCTTAGCTCTAATCAATCATTTTTTTGGGACTCTCTCTGGCTCAAATCTGGGTCTCTCTCTCTCTTCCTCTTAGACTCTGAGACATCAACAGGCATCAGACTTCAACTAACGCTCCCTTGGCCATAGAGACTCTACACCAATCACTCCAGATTGGACTGAAGCATTACACGAGGACCTGGACATCAGCCGTAACAAGCACAAGTGTTTGACATCTTGGTTTTTCTTCTCACTAGAGCTAAGTATTTCTTCCACCCTTTCATTTTAGTAATTTAGAATAACTTAGTCAATTTGCTATCTCTAAATACAACCAGACTAGACCTGACCTTCAACTAGACCTAGCTTTCTTCTTGGAAAGGCTATAAAGCCTTCTTTTTATCTTGACCCTTTTTGACAACCTATCATCTACCTCTATCCTTCTACGGACCTTATTTGTCTCCCTGTAACCCTGCACAGACCCAGACTCTTTCCAGACCCCTCTGTCAACCACAAACCCATCCAAGGCCATTGCCTTGACTGACATTGACCATTGCCCCTATCGACGTCGGTAGTCTAACCGACGTCGGCAACTTAACTAACTGACGTCGGCAGACTAACCAACATTGGCAATTGTGACAGACTGACAACAAAATATAGGTACGCATTACCTCTATTTTATTTTGTTTAGTCTTTCACCATTTCTTTTCTTGCAACAATCTTTTTGTCAATAAGTGGACTGTCATCCCTCCAGGAATTCTTTGCACTTTTGGGATCAAGCAATTGCTTGGCAGTCCACCATATATCTATCTAACATTTTTATTTTCAAGTCTTCTTATCTACAGGTGTTGTCCTCCATAGCTAAAGAGGAGCTCCTTCAATTATCTGGATACAGTGCACAACTTCATTCGGGTATCATCTAACCCCTGACCATTATCTTAGTTTCTTATTTCTTCTGAATATTAAAAAGCAAAAATGAGTAGAAACACTATGGATGGAAGGAAGGTTATTTTTGGTAAAGTAAGTTTGATTAATCCTATGAACAAGGACAAATAACTTAGAATCTTGGGATGAAGATGGGATAAAGGAGGCCAAGCAAGCTATAGTATCTGCAAACTTAGTACTTGATCGAGGAGTGGATTAGATAGCATCATGCTTGAAAGTAGATAGAAATTGATTAGATAAGGTATTATATTTCTCAAGGGTGTCATTTTTACACTAGTAGATGCCCTTAATTTGATTAACCACAATTTAGGAATCACCATAAATATTAAGCATTTTAACACCCAAAGCTAAAGTGGTTTGGAGACCTATGATTAAAGCCTCATATTATACCATGTTATTAGTGTAGTAAAAAGCAAGCTTAAAGGATAGAGGGATATGTTTCCCCCTAGGAAGGGTTAGGATAATTCTATCTCCCCCACCATGCTTTCATTTGGATCCATCAAATAAGAGAGTCATTTGATATTTTGGATTTGTTTGAGACATGGAGGCTATAGATTCATCTAGGAAGTCATAGTTAACTAGTTGATTATTAGAAAGAGGTACCTTATTAATTTGATCATTAATGATTTGACATTTAACTAATTTGTTATGGATAAACTTTAGATCAAATTCTGCCAAAATCATAAGCCATTTTTCCATTTGTTGATTCTAATAAGGTTTGGAGTGGATAAACTTATGGGGATCAATGTTCATGATGACATAGGTTTTATGATTGAGAAAATAATATCGTAGCTTAGAAGATATAAAGACTAGAGCCAAACATAACTTCTTGATATGATAATAAAGTGTCTCATATTCAACAAGTGTGTGAATGATATAGTAAACTACCTTCTCTTTGTGCTACTCATCATGATGGGAAAGCATGGCTCCAAGGGCATGATCAGTAACATAAATATACAAGAATAATAGTTATCCTTATTTCAAAGGAGTGACAACTGGTGGTAAAAAAAGGTAGATTTTATTAGCTTTAAAATCCTCCTAACAACCTGAGTCCCATTTAAAATGGATATCCTTCTTTAGAAGGTGATGGAACAGTTGACATCCATAAGATAACTAAGAGATAAAATGATGGATAGATTATAATTTACCTTGTAAACTATGAAGTTGCTTAAGGTTAGATGGGGGTAGCATTTCTAAGATGGCTTTAATTTTGGTAGGATCGACTTATATCCCATAGATGGAGATTATAAAGCCTATGAGCCAACCCATCAATACTCTAAAAATGTTTTTTTTTGAATTTAGATGGACACAAAATTGGATTAAATGATTGAAAATAACTTTTAGGATGAAAAGGTGATATTTCATAATTTTTATTTATCGAGAAGATCATCCACATAATCTTCAATAATTTAATGGATGATATCATGGAAGATTTAGGTCATGGAACTTTGATAGGTGGTTCCTACATTCTTTAGACTGAAAGGCATAACTCGATAGTAGAAAGTCCCTTAAGGAGTAATAAATGAAGTTTTATGTTGATCTTTTGGTGCAATAAGGATCTAATTATATCTATAAAAACCATACATAAGTGAAAAAATTTCATGCCTATCAATTAAATCCATTAACTATTCAATATTAGGGAGAGGGAAATCATCCTTTAGACAAGTGAGATTAAGGTCTTAAAAGTGAATATAAAGGCAAAGTCCCCCTATAGGCTTGGTGATAGGAATGATATTAGACAGACATTGAGGATAATCGATAGGCTAGATAAAATGATCAGATAAAAGACATTGTAACTCTTCTTTGATTAAGAGTGTAATGTGAGGATGCATCTTTCATATTTTTTACTTTATAGGCTTCACATCAGGGAATGTGACAATGTTAGAGATGATGATGGTAGGATCAATACCAAGCATATTGTTATAGGACCAAGCAAATGTTTCATTGTGATTTATTAAAAATGTAGTGAAATCATGGTATTCTTGGGGATCTAAGTATTTATTGACCTTAACTATTCATGGATTCTTATGGTATCCTATGTTAATGTAAATGGTATCCTCATTTAATAGACTAGAGGTTTCAAATGGAAGGCATTTATGAAGATGGGAGTTCTCTATGCCCAAATAATTTAAGATCAACTCATCATCCTGGTATTAAAGAATAGGGATGGTGGTAAAATATTGCCCTATCATGTTTGGGTAGGATAGAGGAATGGTTTTTACTTCCCCATCAAGATGATATACGAGAGGTTTTATACTAATTCCATTGATAAAAAAAAAAATAAGGAATGGATATGACATCATCTATCTAAGAAGGGGTGGTGGATGGTGAGGATGGTGTGTCCTCTTCAAGGATGGGAAGGAGACTAATCTATGAGGTAGATTTGGGATTTTTTTATAAAACCAAGGATGTGATTTTCATGGGTTTTTCTAAAATCTCCCAATGTAACATCATGTGGGCCTTGTTCATAACGTCCTTTGCTAAAACCCTTCCAAGCACACTATTATATGTATGTCTTTATAAATTAAGTTTTGTCAAGGAATAAAAAGTTTGATGTAGATAGTTTAGCCTAGATTTGGTTAAAAAGGCCTAAAAAAGGATAATTGACTCCCCCATAGATCAAATGCGTGTGGAGGAAAGATGGACCAAAAGGAATAATTTTACCAAATTTGGATAATAAGCCTAGTTTTTAATAGGGCATCCATATTCTTGTAGAGTGGGGAGAGTATTGAGTTTTAATAATTGATACTCTCTAGCTAAAAGTTGATAAAATGTAGAATCAATTGACTCCTTACCAATTCTTGATGCAGGTATTATCATACTAGTTGATTCTTCATTAGATGATGATGGGGTAACACTTTGTAATGGTTTTAAAACATAGTTTGTTTGGAAGGTGATGTTACAATATTTGAATGGATGGGGATCAACTGGGATGTTATGGAGTTTACATTCATGTTTGAATTTAATACATTGATGTAAGTTAGAGGGGATGTAGTGCATAGTGTGTATCTAAGGACATCCTAACCAAATGTTGTATTAAAACTCCCCTTCAATGACATAAAATAGTTTGGGGAGAACACACGCACTTACTTGAATGTGAAGGACTCCCATTATTAATGAAAGGGTGATAATATCATTGAAGGATTTTTGAATGGTGGGGGATTGGGATATAATTGTTTCAGGTAGCCATAGTTGTTAAAATTCATAAGAGGAGATAATGTTTATATTGGCACCATTATCAATCATGACTCATCTGATTTGAGTTTGGTCAATCTAGGCAATATTAAAAGTATAAGATCTTGATCATCAAGTTGTATGGGTGATATTTCCAAATCATCGAAGGTTATAAATAATGGATTTTGAAGTGATGTAATGAAAGCTGATAAAGGTTGGGGTTCCTCAGCTTGTATCTCGATGGCTCGTAAGGCTTCTATCATGGCCTCACAGTATTGTGGATAATTTTAGACAAGTTTTTATAGGGACATCTTGATTGAAAGATGATGAATCTACTTTAGAATAGATATCTATATGAGTTATGAAGCATTGTTGTTTTGCACTTTTCCTAAAATAGAAAATTTAGGTTTAGGCGTGGGCATTATTAGACTATTTATGGTAAGAGTTGGCAATTTGGTAATAATCACTTTGTATTTTTCATGATTATGGGTCTTATGACCCTAGGCTTGGGATTGTGTAGCTATGTGAACTACATCTATCCAAAATAAGGGGGGATTCACTGTGTTCTTAGAATTATCCACATCTAGAGGGAGAGATTGATATTGAGCTCTATCAAAGTTTTTATCTTATTTTATAGCTCATTCCAATACTATGGGTAATGTGCTACTTCTTGAGGTGGATGTAACCTTAGTAGTTTGACTATGGGGATAGTCCTGATCTATCTATTCTATTAAGAGATCATCTTCTTCTAATAAGTTTTAGACCATAACCTTTAGTGTGTTACAACTTTCCATGTCATGACTTGTTATTTGATGGTACACACATGTCCTATTTTCTATATACCATGTTGGTTTTTAAATATGAGGGTTAATGGTTTTTATGAGTGGTAGCATGATAAGGGAGGTTTGGAGAAGTTGATCGAGGATATTAGAATAAAATCCCTTCAGTGGATCTTGACTATGTTTTCAATCCTCTAAGGCACTAGTAGGGAAGATGTATGTGACTTCAAACCTTGGCCTTTTGAGCTATTTTTTCAAATATTCCCTACTACAAGTACCTTATATTTAAAATAAGTCCTTATACCTAAACCTTGTGGATAATATGGGTTGAATGGGTTATGTATTGGCATTATCATGATGGAAAGATCCCATTATGAAGGTACATGCACTTTAGTAGAGGATTGTATGATAGTAGCTTTTAGTCTTGTTAAAATATGGGGTATTAATATAGATGCTCTTTTTTGAATAGGTGGCAATGATGCATTCCATTTTTGAATCTACTTAGGTGTAGTGGGTATATCATAATGAGAGGATGTTGCAAATATTTCTCTCTTGGGGATCTGAGGTTTTTATTCCTGACATCTATGGCTTTTCCATTAATTTCTCTAAGATTTAGTGCCTCCCAAGCAATAGGGGGAATTGGTCCTAAGGTAGTCTAAGGTAACATGCTAGTTTCATCAAGGGGTAATAAGCTAAAGGGAATAGGTATGCTAGATGTAGGTATTAAAATATGTGAGGAATAGTATATGTATCTTAAAAAATGTCTAAGCAAACCTTTTATTCAATATCCTTTTCTTATTTTGGTTCTTGAGCATTTTCAAATATGGTTTCCTCTAGTGGATCCCAAATAATGAGATCCAACAAACTTGAGGAATTTTTTTGGATGTCTTCACTTGATTTAGATGATTCAAAGGTGTCTCCTATAAGGAGATTAAAGATAGGAGTAATATCAACTTCTTTAGATAGAATCTAGTCATGGATTACATTAATTACATGAGTTTCATGTTTTGAGATGGACCCTACATTAGCTTTCACATAGTTTGATGTGTAAGCATAATTAGGGAATGACTATCTGAATATATCTATAGATTCTTTAGTGGGCATGTTGGGATTATCTAGTTGTAACTTCCCTTGATTAATAAGATTTTGTTTTAGGCCTTTGAAATAATGACATCTATTGATGTCATGGCCTATTACATGGTGAAAGTTACAAAAGTCATTTTTCCTAAACCAACTAAGTGTAGGGTGATAATCATAGAGGGGTATTATCAGAGGAAGCTCGATGAGAGATAAATTTAAGAGTTTATCTAAAATAGACATGTAGTATTCTCCTAAAGGTGTTTAATATCACAAGGGAAAGTGTGTTAATGGATTCTAAGATTATGCATGTGAAGTGGATGGCTTAGATTGGCTTTTAGTTTGTAGTGGAATTGATTTTATAACTATGACATTAACAACTTTGTTGGTATTATTCTTGTTATTGTTATCCCCTTTAGAGGGACTAGGTTTAAATTTTTTATTCCACAACTTAACCTTCCCTTCTTTTAGGGATCTAATTTCTAGTTTTTGGGCCATCAAAAAGGCCTCATCAAAGGTTTTAAAATATTGAACCTATAATGGTGACAAGATGTGTTTAACACATGATCTCAAGAATAATTCAATCATATCGAGTTGAGAAAGGGAGAATGTGAGTTGATTGATGACACTTCCCCATCTAGCCACAAAGTTAGTGATACATTGATCATTGAACTGTCGAATGGCAGAGAGGTTAGTGATTGTGAATTTTCTTGAGATATTGATAGAAAAGTGTTTTAAAAATATTTGGGTTAGCTTCCCAAAGAAGAGAAAGGAATGTTGTGGGATTGAGTTGTACCAATCTAGGGCAAGCTTAGCTAATGACATAAGAAAGGTCCTAAGAAGAAGAACATCATCATGTGCTATAAGGTTGAAAGTGTGTCTAAAGGCTTGAAGGTGGTGTTGAGGATCCTCCTTATTTTGAAAATTCATAAACTTTAGAAGTTCCCACTATGGAAGATAAGGCTTAATAAAAACTAGTGGGTTAATAGGATCATTATAGATTTGATCATAGGTAAGCATGTTCTTCTGCCTAGAGGTAGAGGCTTCCAAATTATCCATCCTATTCATAAGTATGCTCATAAGGTCTAGTTGGGTGTTTTATTGAGGGATTCCTCCTAAAACATTCTATTTTAGGAGTTGATACATAGGAAGTGTAGAGTAAAAAACTCTACATTTTTTGAGTTCAGTTATGCACTCTAAGTTTTGTCCGTGTGCGCTTTGGTTCAAGATAGTGAAGTTTTTTGACTCAGAGCATGGACTTGAATTTATTTTCACCTAAATTTTGTCTAAGTATCAGGATCAAGTGGAAGACACCACGTATCCTTGGCTGAAGAAAGTGGAAGCTGCCACGTGTCAACATCTGAAATATCTTCATTTTGTTTCACAAATAAGTAGACTGTGGTGGGTCTTGGGTTTTGTTTCTGAGGCAAGTGGAAGCCACCAAGTGTCATCATCTGTGTAAATATGAAATGAGGCCCAAATGTTTCTATAGTATAGACCAAGTGATGTGGAGACCAACATGTGTCACCTTCTGTAGGATTCTCAAAAGGTAGCTAAAAGCAGCAGAGACCACCACGTGTCCCTTGTTAAGGATGCATGGAAAGTGCCACTTGTACCTTTTCCCTTCTTGAAGTTGCTTAGGTGAGAAGTGTTGTGGGTCCCATTCTCCATAAATTGTTAAAGTTTGAAGAAGCAGGTTGTGATAGATGTCAAAGATAGAGCACCCCAATGCGAAGACATAGTAAAGAGTATAAGTAATGCAAAAAGTGTCGTGTGTCTTCAGTAAGTGCTGTGAAACATGCCAAGTGTCATTTTTCAGTGCCTCCTGAATAATAAAAAGGTTTTCAAGTAGAGTAATGGAATCAGCCAAGTGTCCTCTTCCATTTGATAGAAGGAAGCATCTTGTGTATCTATTTTGGCCAATGAACTCACAGGAAGACAGAATGTTTTAGATCTAATAAATATCCTATGTTAGACACTTCCAGTTTAGTTAGAGTTCAGTTAGGCCATTTGAATGGGAATGTGTAGGCAATCTAGAGCTAGTTTGATGCTATAGAGGTATAGAGATCATCAGAAGGAGACAAAGATCAGAAGATAGAGAGAATTTTCTATAAGAGATTATTGTCAAGAGTTTTTAGACTTTTTTAGCTGTGATTAGGAATATCATTTGCCTTTGTTCTATTTTCTTGAGTTGGAAATTTTATGTAATTGTGCATGTTTATATGCCTTTTATGTGACTAGAGAATTAATAAAAAGATTGAGTTTTGTGCCTTTGTTGATATTTTTTTGTGTCACTACAAAAGTAGTCTAAGTTGTGAGCCTCTGGTTTTATTATTTTTCATCTTTTACATTGATCATGTCTTGTTTTCTCTTTAATGTAATTGAATCTTACATATAGCTTCACTGTGCTCAGAATTAAGGGTCGAATTAAATTTAGGTGCATTACCATAGTTAGATTTTCTTTCTTTGCATTTTTGTTTCTATTTAAATTCCTATCCCTTTCCTCATTATACACTCGAGATAAAGAAGATCCAGCTTCTTAAAAATTTGGAGGTCGTTTCAAGTCGTAAGTCCCACATTCTTGAAATTTCCCATTGTTGGTGTTAGAAACAAGCACAATTTTAATCATCAAATTTTTTTTGGCATGCCCAGTGGGACACCATCTTGAAGTTTTTTTCAAGACCATATGAACTAGAGAGCTATAAAGAGTCATAACTGTAAACCAATAACCAGATCACAATCTACTGTAAATCTAGGTATTCTTTTACCACCATTGGTAACTAGTCCAAGAAGAAAGGTCAAACAATTTATACCAATACTAGGAGCAAACATGGGAGCACTTATACCCCTAAGAAATTATGCAAGTTGGAACATTGGTAGTCTTTTGATTCTCCCAATACCACCAGCCACTTGGGATCTTATCCCAGTAAATGCCTTGAAAGCTCTACCCAAATTTAGTGGGCAAGACTTCAAAACACCTAAAGAACTTTTGCAAGATGTATCAGATGTCTGTGCCATACATTTTATCACACAGTAGAATTTGGCTATAAGATTATTAGCAACTTCTTTTAAAGGAAAGGCTCTAGAATGGTACCGATCCTTGACTCCAAATACAATATCTACATGGGATCAGCTTGGAGATCTTTTCTTTGAAAGATTTGAAGAAAAAGGTGATAAATCTTCTTTGTTGCAATAATTGATTACTATCCAAAGAGCACCACAAGAAGTAATGACCAACTTCAATTCACAATTTCAAAAGACTTGGGAAAGGATTCCTGCTATAGCAAGACTATTACCAGGTATGGCTATAGTATTTTATCTTAAAGCTTTAAATTCAGATATATATGTAATGATTCAGTCACTTGGAGGTCAGACTCTGCCAAAAGCTTATGATTATGCAGTCAGAGCTAAAAATAATTTAATAGATGCTGGAAAGTTGCCCCCAAGGCCTACCATGCCCATGTTTCTAGAGATTACCTTACCATTGCCTCAAGAAGCCCCTAATTCCATAGCGCCACCTGTGTCTATGTATAAATATCCTCAACCACCTGCTAAATAACTTGTCCTTACCCAATCATCTAAGATGGATGATATCAAGAATATCTTAAGGACATTTTCTAATGAATTAATCAACATAAAAAGATAGCAAAATCCTTACCCTAAACCCTAATATCAAGGCTACCAGGGAAATAGATTTTCATCATAGCCAAACTAGTATTAGGGTCCTCCAAGGCAAACTAATCCTTAGCCAGCAAACCAATTAGTTGTGGTCCCTACACCCTCACAAACTGTTCCCCCTAATTCAAATAGGGAGATTGTTCAAGGGAAAAATAATTATGTAGATGGTAGTAATGCCTGGTGTTTCCCTTGTAATAATGCTCATACACCTAGAGATTGTCCCATGGGTAATCTACAATAAAAGGTAGCAGAGCAAAGAAGAACAGATGGACAATTTGTAAGTACTTCTAACACTCAAACCTACCAATCTTTTGGTATGCAAAATATAGTCATGATGGCTCAAATGCAAGGGATGTTTTTACAACAACAATAAGAAATATCCCTTGAACATGCTTTGTTTTCATGGGTTGAATATGAAGAGTCAATATTCTTGAATGAAGCTTCCACTTCTAAGAAGCTATTAGTATAATCAGATTACTACACCAGAGCCAAAATAAGGATGATGGAATAGCCTGAAGTCATAAATAATGAGACTATGGGGCCTCCTCCATTTCAAAGTCATCAAAACATAGACACTAGACAAGAAGTGCATCAGCCAGTATAGAATCAAGTAGTTCTTGGACAAGTTCTAGAAAGAGTAAGGTACCCTTATTTTCTAAGAACTCAAACTCTGGGACCAATGAATGTGGTAGATCAACTAAAGAGGACCCCGGCACAAGTGTCAATATGGGACATATTAGCTATTCCTAAACAAAATACACTATTACAAGAAGCTCTACAAGGCTAAGCAATGCCCAAACATACTGGTATCAAAGAAGGACCTACTGAAAAAGAAAAGCTCAAAGACGATTCATCTGCAGACAACAGCCCTAGTGAACAATGCACCAGAGGTAGGCAAATCCAAACTAGAACCCTTCTATTTGACTTTGATAGTTGGAAATAAATTATTGCATAATGCAATGATAGACTCAGGGGTTAGTACCACAATGATGCCTAAGCGAATAGCTGATGCTTTAAAAATAAAGTATGAACCACTTACTAAAGGAGTTATGTAGTTGGATGGCAAATCAGTGCAAATGATAGGGAGAATTAAACAACTCCCATTATAATTATATACTTGTCCTAATATAATTGTCAATCAAGATGTAGTAGTCATAGATATACCCCCTATATTTAGCCTATGTTTATCTAGAGACTTTACAGCCAAGATAGGAGGATATGTCGCTTGATTGGTCTCATCTTATCCTAAAAACCAAATATGGTTCAAACATGAAGATATTATCTGAACCACTATATAAGGATCACATCACCAATGAGATAACCTCAAAATTAGAGGCAGCTCATGCTATGTTGAATAAGGAAGAAAGGGTTTTTGTTGAGGAATTAGGTGACTGGAGTGAACACAATCAAGAAGAGGAAAATAATCATTTGTTAGTTATGATGCAAAGTGACCCATATGAGAATTATGACTCCACTAGTCTAAGAACTTATGTCATATTTGATGAAGATAATAAAATCCCAAATGTTTTAAGGGGAAGAAACACCAAAAGATACCTCTTCTATCAATCTTTAACTCTCTCAACATGAATTTCAGATTCTGAGTTGGAAGTCACAAGCTTATGCCTTAATCTCTGATGAGGAAGAAATAATTTTTGACTTTCTTCTCACTTTGCAAGACAATATGGAGGAGCATGGACACTTCCTTGATCATGATTTAAATGACTTGTTTGAAGTCATTAGGACAGGTTATACTATTCTTCAAAGAGGTTGTGAGCTAGTTGTGGATGGACAAAATAGTATTGAGACTCAAATAAATATGCAACATTACTACAAGCTTTTAGACTTGTCCTTTCAAGAGGTTGATGAATTTTAAGATGATATTTTTGAAGTCATTAAGGAGGATGATCATGCAATGGAACCTAAGTTTGAGGCAAAAGGAGATAAGATAATAAATGATGTATATCAAAGGGCTTATGTTGATGAGCAAATAGCTATTGATTTCTTAATGAGACACGTCAGTATCAAGAACCAACATTCGATAAGCTTTCAAGAATAAGAAGAGTATGTATATGTTGGAAGCATGTTTGACTCTTACTCACTCGAATGTAGGCCAATCGAGGTGGCATGTAAGAAGAACAAGTCACAAGAGCTACATCCCATTCAGCCACTTGTCTGGCAACATAAGTCATCTCATCATGAAGGAGACTTCAGAAATTCTTCTTTTGATCCAGGAGGGAGGCAAAGATACTTGGTTAATGTATTATAGTTAGATAGTTTCCTTTTTCTTATTGCTTTGTTTTCCCATTTATCTCTCCTACTTTTTCTTTTAAATAAGTGTTCTTTGAACATGTGGCCGCAACTCAATTTTTTTTCAAAACTCTCAACACATTAAATATCTCCCAAATCTTTAAAATCCCCAAGATACCTTGTACAACCACTTTCATGATGTGTCTAACTCACTATCTTATGAAGATTTAGTAATATTTGCTAACAGTTACCGAGTTTTAATGCCATTTTGAGACTTGATGGGTCAATAAATACCTTATAAACAAGAGTTAAAGCTTACAGTGTCTCAAACATTCCTGCATCTGTGAGAAAATTCTTGCTACTTGCATTTTTAGTTCCTAGCAAACCTGCTTAAGTGAAAGTGCCTTCTATATTATAAAAGCTTCATACCTATTACCATAGTTCACTATTTTCAAGAATAGATATAGATATGGAGGGAGCATAGTATTCACAATGAGGGTCTGGGATTTATGAATCCATTGACAAGTTTCTTACAAGCAAATCATATGATTCAGCACCTGCACAACCATTAAAGACCTATTTGGCGAACTAGAGCCCCTAAAGTTGGTTTTGCAAATGACCCAGCAAAGGTGAAATATTTTGTAGACAGGATCATGGACCCAATCCTTCATAAGCCTAGCAAAGTTCTAAGCGAAGGATCACATCAAAGATGTCTTTAGAGAGACAATGTTGGACAATATGAAACATTTGCAATGAGAATATGGACTTCTCAGCTGGCACAATTCATTGTCTCAAGTGTGCATCCGTGCCCTGACTTAGTTGAAGTATGCACCAAATTATTTCATGCTCCCTTAAATACCATACAATAGGGTCCATTCATGGTGTAGATTACACCAAAGGCTATCAGAGAGATGTTAGCCCTATATCATGATAAGATAGAAATGTTTCCCACCATTGCTAAAATGTAGAAAATGTGGGAAAACATCAATACTCAATTGAGGTTTCTAAAATTAGAATTGCAATTAGGCGATGATGATACCACTGTGCTGACACTGCTAGCAGCAAGAACACAATTTGTGCAGGCCAGGCAAGAGGCACTTTCTATGATGACATTCATTTTCAGAATGAAAGTTGATACAACTATCTATGAAGAACAAATGGCCATCCTTTTCAGATTGAAACTGTCGACAAGACTCAGGAGTATCAACTTGATGTTTCTGAGAAAATTGCATATTTGATGGTTGAACAACTCACCTAGTTCAAATCTAAAGGGGTTTTTAGGTATTCCTCTTATCTATTTCATCTCATGTTATATCAAAATTATGGCATATTTTCCCAACACATGCACCTAAATATGTATGACCCAAGCTTCGGTCTACATAGGACCATTCTTGTGTCTACTTTGACACATATCTTGTCCAAAACCAGTGACCTATATGATTTTTGGGAACTTTTTGTTGCCACTACTTTTTATCATCTGAGCCCAGAGCTGGTTGTAAATAGATTGAATCCAAGTGTCTCAAGCCTTATGACCAACTGCACTATTCCTTGTGATTACTTTTTTGGATCACATCATACTATTATTAGAGTCCATGGTTTTGGTGGACAACCAGTGTTGCTACTTAAGATTTTGACCCTTAGGCTAGCATTCTTAGAGGTCACTAGGCAAGTGTCCATGGTGGATAATAAATGTGGCACTGGGAAGAAAAAGAAGAAGATGTATGATGTTCCATGGGTGACAAATAACATGACCCTAGAGGATCGAGATGTTGAGATCATGTTGCTGAGAAAGCTAGCCTTCCTCGGTTTCTCTCTAATAGAAGATAAATGGGTATATGACCCAAATGGTTTCATAACTTTATGGGTTAGGAATAATAAGGTTGCTATCAAAATTGTGCATGAGGGCTATCCTTTTTGGGAAAATAGAAGAAATCCTAGGGAAGACATTCCTGATTTTTAGATAGAATTAACAGATTTGCCCCTTCAAGAGAACAGACCATGGGAAAAATTTTATGTTAAGCAAAAGGATTTTGATCCTAAAATTAGAATGACTTCTAATTTAAGAAGATCATTAAAGAACAAAGACTAGAATTCTGAGAAAATAGAAACCTATCAGAAATATAGGCAAGAGATTTGTGAGAAAACTCACTCCTTTGGAAATGTGGATTCTAATGAGAAATGAGAAGAACTCTAGGATGAACATCATCTGTCTCCTATTTCTAGCCCTGATACAAGAATTTTACAAACACAGGGTGGAGAGCCAGAAGCTAGAGCAGAATCCAGTCAAACATCACATACCATAGGGCAAATCTCAGCTACAGTCATTGTAATTATTTGGCCCCAATCTCTCAGTACCATTGAAAAACAAAAGAGTATGGTATCTTCACCACCAAAACCTTCTCCATCAGTGTCAGTCCTTGGGGTTCCTAGCTGTACACAAGCACCACTAATAGTAGTGGTAAATATTGAAGAAAACGAATCACAGCCAGAAGAGGAAACACTAAGGAAACATAAGAGGTTGGGTTTCAACTTGATTTAGAAGAGAGGGCAGAACCCTCACAACACCAACCATAGAGTAGTTCGACTGCTCCTCAGGTAAGTATTGTTTCTCCTTCTTGTTCTCAATCTCTCTCTTCTCCTATAGGGGTGATGATTCCATCTAGATAAATAACATCCCCTGCCACCTCTGCTATGTCCATTTCTCATTTTGCCTCATCTATCCATAATCAGGCCATAGCATTGCCTCATTTTTCTCCCTTTATACCTAAGAAAGTACCTCCTCAAATTTCCTCTAGCCAATAATTCGCTATTCCATATGGCTTGCCATAAGGTTATCTTTTTGTGGCTGGGCACATTTCTTCTCCTTCTACCTTCCAAACTCAAGCAGATGATGCTAAGAAGGCAAGGGAAGCCCGAATGGAGAAAACTAGGATCAAAGATAATAAAGCCCTAACTACACCACATCTGAGGTCACAATTTGACCCAATACACCAACAACTAATGGTGACCCATTTGTCACCTAATATAGTCAAGCCAAATGATCAGATGTAGCCAGAAGATTACTTAATAAATGTAGTGGCTATAGACATGTCCCTGTTCAGACCACAAGACAGGGTAAAGTTGCTAAATGAATCCACTTCTACAATAGCTAAAGATTATTTAAAAATATCAAAGAAGCTACAAAAGATGGAGGTTGACCTAGCCCAAGAGAAGGAAAATTGTAGCAGTTTGACTACAGAGATCAATACTAAGAATAACGAAATAGAGTCTCTAAATAAATAGTTGCAAGATACTATTTCTCTTCAAACTCACTAGACTATACAGGCCCAAAATGATTCTTTGAAAGCAGGGCTAATGCAGGTAAAATATGCAGTGACAACTTTAAGGTGAGAAAAGGTAGCATTTCAGGAAAAATGTGAGGAAACCCTGTTATAAGTTACTCAACTTCAATAGAAGCTATTGAATGATCAGAATAATACCATTGCTATACAAGCCTAACTTCAAGCAGAGCGACAAAGGATAGAACAATTGACACTTGAGTTGGCTAATAGGCCAAAAGATGCAAGGGTGTTGAATCTGGTTAAGGAGCTTTATGAATCAATATGGAAAAGAATCTCTGAGGAGATTATTCAACTCAAACCTTCTCTAATCTTTTTTGCTAAATGCACAAAAATTGTGTGAAAAGGTAGAGACTTTAGTTGAAGACAATCTGTCTACTATTTTTGGGAGAGTGTTTGATTCTCAAATGTTGCTGCAAAAGTTATATGATGCAACTAATGGAACATTGTCAGCAGCAAGTATTAGTGACAGAATGGTCGCTACTAAAAGAGTGACTGAGGTTCTCAATTTCAACTCCGTAGCCATCAATTATAGAGAACTTCTAGATGTGATGAAAGAAGTCATTAATGACATGAAACAACACATTGAAGATCTAGTATAATTAGGTCTTCCTTCCCCTTTTCTTGATGATAACACTGTGTTGATGATTGATGAAATTAAACCTTTGTTGTTACCCAGGCAAAATAATCATTCTACAATTTTTTAGGGTTTAAGAGATGATTCATCAATGCTTGAAGTAGAAGCTATTTTGATTCTTGTTTCCCAAATTGAATTTAAATTAAAGGCTACAATTCATTTTTTGCAGAATTTTCACATAAGGGTATCATTAACCTTGATTTAGCCTTCAACAAATTGGAAAATAAGCAGGGAATATCTGATGATGAGTGGTATATTTATCAGATAGCTTTACTGAAGTTGTGATTTTTGTCACATTTGATCATGTGGGAGATTTTGGATTTTTCTTTTTGAGCAGGCTCAAAAGTCCTCAAGGTCACCAAGAACTATAGAGTAAAAAACTCTACATTTTCTGAGTTCAGTTATGCACTCCAAGTTTTATCCCTGCACACTTTGGTTCAAGACAGTGAAGTTTTTTGACTCAAAGCGTGGGCTCAAATTTCTTTTGGCCTAAATTTTGTCTAAGTTTTAGGATAACGCAGAAGATGCCACATATCCCTAGCTAAAGAAAGCAGAAGTTGCCATGTGTCAACATCCAAAATATCTTCATTTTGTTTCACTGATAAGTAAAGACTATGGTGGGTCTCGGGTTTTGTTTTTGAGGCAAGCGAAAGCCACCAAGTGTTATCATCCATGTAAATATGAAATGAGGCCTAAATGTTTCTATAGTATAGATCGAGCGACGCAGAGACCAACACATGTCACCTTCTATAGGATTCTCAAAAGGTAGCTAAAAGTAGTGGAGACCACCACGTGTTCCTTGTTAAGGATATGTTGAAATCACCACTTGTACCTATTCCCTTCTTGAAGTTTCTCGGGTGAGAAGTGTTGTGGGTCCCATTCTCTGTAAATTGTTAAAGTTTGAAGAAGTGGATTGTGATAGATGTCAAAGATGGAACACCCCAATGTGAAGACATAGTATAGAGTATATGTAATGTGGAAATTGTTGTGTGTCTTTGGCAAGTGCTGTAGAACATGCCAAGTGTCATTTTCTAGTGCCTCCTAAATAATAAAAAGGTTTTCAAGTAGATTAAGGGAATCAGCCAAGTGTCCTCTTCTATTTGATATAAGGAAGCATCTTGTGTATCTATTTCAGCCAATGAACTCGCAGGAAGATGGAATGTTTCAGATCCAAAAAATATCCTGTGTTAGACACTTCCAAATTAGTTAGAGTTCAGTTAGGCCATTTGATTGGGAACATGTAGGCAATCTAGAGCTAGTTTGATGATATAAATAGAGGTGCAGAGATCATCATAAGGAGACAACTATTAGAAGATAGAGAGAATTTTATACAAGATATTATTGTCAAGATTTTTTAGACTTTTTTAGCTATGATCAAGAATATCATTTGCCTTTGTTCTATTTTCTTGAGTTGGAAAGTTTATGTAACTGTGCATGTTTTTGTGCCTTTAGTGTGACAAGAGAATTAATAAAAAGACTGAGTTCTGTGCCTTTGTTGATATTTTTTTGTGTCACTGCAAAATTATTCTAAGTTGTGAGCCTCTATTTCTATTATTTTTCATCTTTTACATTGATCATGTCTTGTTCACTCTTTAATGTAATTGAATCTTACATATAGCTTCACTGTGCTCAAAATTAAGGGTCGAATTAAATTTAGGTGCATCACCATAGTTAGATTTTCTTTCTTTGCATTTGTGTTTATATTTAAATTCCTATCCCTTTCCTCATTATACATTCAAGATAAAGAAGAGCCAAATTCTTAAAAATTTGGAGGTCATTTCAAGTCGCAAGTCCCACAGTCTTGAAACTTCCCATTGTTGGTGTTAGAAACAAGCACAATTTTAATCATCAACAAGAAGCTAAGTAAAAAATCTTGGGATAAAGGATAACTAACTAATGTGGTTATGATTGGTTGAGAGGCTACCACATACTATGGGGATTATAAAGGTATATAAGTAAACCTAATAGCTTGTTTAGGTGATATGTATTGGGTGGTAAAAGGGGCCTATTTTTAAGTTGTTTAACTTTTAGGGGTTTGTTATAGAAGATGAGTTTGGGTACCTAAGGGTACACTAGTTTGGATAGATGGAAGGGTTGTTGGTATTGAGATGACTAGATTATGAAGCACTATGTTAAGAAGATGAGTAGCTATAGGCTAAGGCATGGTGACATTCTAAGTTTGGGTATTAGTTATGGGTGGAACACTAGACATTACTAGAGGTATATTGCCTAAGGGTTATGTAGTGTTGGTGTTAGAACTAGTCAAAAGAGGATTGTTATGGGAAGACACCATAGCAATGGTAAACCATTCACTTCCCTCTAAAGGCATGCCATATGTGTTCTTGGATAATCGTGTATGGGGAGAAATTAGGATACATATGGATCAGGAGCTAAGATAATGATTAAGTATGATGGGGTTTCCCTCTAGTATAGTAGTGAATTTAGGATCACCCTAGGTATAGTACTAAGGAATGCCTTCCCCCATGGACTCAAGGGAAGTAGGAGAACTAGGAGAATTTTCCATGGATGAGGATGAAGTTGGGGGTTCAGTTTTATTTTGTGACTATTGTCATCTCAAAACCATTTAATGATAAAGGAAAAAGTAATAAATAAAGATAAAAAGCATAGAAAAGTTATTTTTGATTATATCATATTTAGTGAAGATGAAAAGATACACATGCTAAAGACATACCTAAAAAGATTTTACTTTTTAACTTTAAAGTGTGATAAAATTAAAAAAAGGTTATAACGTGTCCTAAGGAGCAAAAATCTAAGGATGGTCTTAGGTTTGTTTAGGCTCACAAAGATTTTTTTACTAGGATCGATACTTGGCCTGGTATTGGGTCCTACCCCTCACTTCACACACTATAGTGTAATGGTGTCAAGTGCTTAGCTAGCATTTATAAAAAGACTAGGGTTTTTTCTTAGTTATATTACTAAGTTGGTTCTCCCCTTATTGTTGAAATCCAAGAGGGATAGCCAAGAATAAGGTTACTGCTAGGTGATGAAATCCTAGGTAGTTCCCTTATGTCAATATTTGATGAGTTTGTTATGTGCATGGTGTTTATGCTATAATTTTCAATTTTATGACTAAGAATAAATAAAGAGATAAAATTTGAAAAAATGGTAAAATATATATGGTGGAAAAACTTGGTAGAAATGCATGTGTGAACTAGATAAAGTGGATAACTCTTCTTTAGCTAGGGTTAGATGACTTACATAAGAAAGCACTCAAATCAAGCTTGTTTGTTAGATAAGGAGGACAAGTGGATTGCCTAGATGGTATTACATCCAAGAAAGCATGAGCTATTTATGGAGGCTATCAATCCACTCTCTAATACAAGTTAATGTTGAAAGAAAAGAAAGGAAAGTTGCATACATGAAAGTAACAGAAATGAATACTTTGACAATGTAAGCTAAAGATATAATAGCCAATAAAAGAGATGCTAATTTAATAAATGAATGTTATATTTTGGTCTATTCTCATCTAGTTGGGTATAGAAAAATGGAAAATAGGGGTAGGTCAAGGATTTGGTTAAATGGTATAAAGTTGAGGGTCTTGGGTCAGAGGGGCTAACCATTGATGGTTATGGGTAACCATCACTGGTTAGGGGTAACTATCAGAGGTTACATGATGGGACTAGGAATGCTCAAAACTTACATAAGAAGAGGTTTTTATATTTGGTATGATTGAGGGCATAGGTCTATTCAAGATTTGGTAATGGTAGGATGAAAAGGTAGAGGGTCCAAAGTAATCAAAATAAGATGGGAAGGGTTTAAGGAGGAAGATCCTAATAGAGATATGCAAGTAGAATGAATAAATATAAATGAATAGCTTACTTGATTTGAAATGATTTTGTTAGCATAATGGTATATAAAAGAGATATAGAAGAAATTATTTAGAGGTTCGGGTTGGTGGTTGTTGGAAAAACCTACATGAAGAATCTTTGAATGCCTAGAAGACTTGAGTGCCTATATGAAGATAGTTTGAATTAATAATTTGGATATTGATTTGTGGATCCATTTCTCCTCTTTCTCACTTCCTTTTATAAGAAAAACGTGATGGAGTAAGAAGATAAGATTTTAATATTATGAGTTGTTCATGATATGTTAGAGGATGAGGTAGAGAAAAGTATTAAATTTTGTTCTTGATTACCTTAGGAATAGCTGGTGATGAGTTACTAGCTTAGGGACCTAACCATTGATGGTTACCCCTAACTATTGTTGGTTGAGGTGTAGAGCAAAAGTGGGTTTGAAGAGGGTCAAAGGATGGAGAAGGATGTTAGCTGAAAAAAGGGAGTTGAGTTGGCCAAGTTTAGCTAATTTGGACTCAAGGTGGGTCAAGATAATTTAGATGAATCGGTTAGATAAAAATAGGTCATTTTGATGCTTTAAGTGTAAAAGGGATGATCAAGGCACTTTGATGACTAGAATTTAGTGTGTGGTTTTCTTGTGTCTACATTTTCTCCCTTTTTGTTATGTGGCTTATATCTACAAGCTACAAAACAAAAATAGATCATGTGGTTGAAGGTTGGTTGAAAGTTAGTTTTCCCCAAGTATAGGAGAAGTTCTCCCTCAAACTGGGAGAGAATGAGGGAAAAAATGAATCAAGTCAAGGTTTAATGAATGGTTTATGGTTAGTCACAAAGGTGGGTGATTAAAGGGTGGTTCAAAGTTGGGCATTTTTTACGCAAACATGTGCATAAGATGCAATAAAGATGTGATATAAAAAATCACACAAGGACTAAGGATGCCAATGTTGATAAAAATAGGCTTAATGATAAGAAGACAAGTGACCAATAAACCACATGACCATATTGTGATGGATAGGTACACTTATTATCCTTCTAAGTAAAATGGATTGGTGTCTATAGGGGTATATAAATTCAAAAGTGATCCCATGTATGGGTATCTAAAATTAGAAGTGATACCTTGGAGGACTTTAATGTTTTGTTCATGCACTAAGTGCAAAATATTCAAATGGTCAACATGGCAAAGTTGGTTGGTGCGATAAAAAAGACCACAATAATGTCATCATAAAAGATGTAAATGGTTTGAGTCAAAAATGTTCAATGTTGAGATGCATGTGGTCTAATGGTTCAAGGATAATGTTTAATGGTTGAAAAGAAAGGAATGGCTGAGCTAACTCTAAATGCACTAGTCAAATGAATGCTACCTTCATAGTTTCATGGACATAGTATCCAACAAAAAACATTAGGCCAAATGTAGTTCTCCCAAGTGGGAAAGATGGAGAAATGATGTCTTCTACAAGGTCATAAAAGGATGAATTAATGATATCTCCAATTGGTAGATGGTAAAAGGTGGGTAGAAAGATAATGATCAATGATTGGGTGAAAGGTATGTTAGAAAGAGGGTGGCTGAGCTGACTCCAGATGCACTAGGCAAGTGGATATTGCTTTACATAGTTTCATATACATAAGATCCAATAGAAACTTTAGGCCATATGTAGTTCTATATCTGATTGGATGATTGTTAAAAGAGGAAGGTAGAAGGAGAAGAATAATCTACAAAAATCATAGGGAAGGAAATTTCCCAAATAGGTCGAGGTGGTTTTCAAATGAGTTTCCCCAATTTGACTTACCACATGGTTTGAGTTTGGTTGAAGGTAGTGTTGGTTTTTATTAAATAAAGTGGGTCAATAAAAGGGTGGAGAGTAATACTAAGTGATAGAGAATGAATCTCCAAGATAAAAGTCATGTTTGATTTGGGGTTTGGTTGAATGTTAGCAGATGAAAGTAAATGTGGATCAAAGAGAGGTGGTGTTAAATGGTTGTGTTAGGTCAAAGAAGGTGATGTAAAAAGGAGTGGATAAAGTATGCTCTATAATATGAGGGAAACAATGAAAAAGGAATCTCCAAGATAATGTTCATTGATTAGTTAATTTGATAGGTCTAAGGTTGTGTTATGAAAGGTGGGAACATCATAAGACATATGTCTATATGAACCCATGATAGAGAAAAAAAGGAAAAAGTATGATTCCATTTCAAAAAGGGGTGCAAAAATAATATTTTCCCATAATTGGTGGGGTGAAAGAGGAAGGAAAGATAATTCCCTCTATAAGGGTTAGGTAAAAAGGTTGATGGTTAATGGTAGATGGGGAAATGGAAATATACATAAGGTTAGGGTGATTATGACCCCAAAATAGGCATGTGAAGAGGATTATCTCCAAATTGTTGAAAGTTGGGTGGATTCTAAATAGGTTTCCCCAATTGGATATGCCACATGTTAGATTTAGGGGGCAGATCTACTAAGTAGTTAATTAGGTGGGTTGGTTCTAATGTTTGAATATGGTAAAGACACAACTTCCTAAGTAGTCATGAAAGTATAAATAGGAGGAATATATGCTTTGATTGACAAAGACCATGAGGGAAAGATGGGTGAGTTTATGAACATAAAACCCCTATCATGTTTTTGCTTTGTTTGTTTTTTTAATGGTCAAAGACGGTATCTTGATCACATGGTGTCAATTAAGCTCAAATCCCTTTATTTGTGGAGGACAAAAGAGGAAATGGATAAAAATTAGTGGGTGATAGGTAGAGGGTGATAGGTGATGGGTGAGGAAAAAATGGGTGACCTTATTATGGGGATGGCTTGCCCCTTCTCTAGGTAACCTAAAATTCATGGTAGACAAGTCCATGTCATATGATATATGTAGACTAATTGATGTAGAAAGTCTAATAATGCTATAAAAAAGAGGGAAAATTGAGTACAAATTTCTTGAGAATGCTTGTATTACTTCTGAGAAAGGGTCTGTTTTGCCTTTTTGCTCTTGCTTTTGAGAAGTTTGTGAAGATGATTGGTGTGGGAAGCTTCAAATGATTGATTTTAATTTTTTTGACTTAGCCATCCTTCAAGGGAGTGGTCTAAGTTTATTATTTTTTAAAATTTGAAAGCCATCCTTTAAAGGAGCAATCTATTCTTTAAGCAAGCCAGATATGGGGCAGTTGTCCTTCAAGGGATTAGTTTGTGAATGCTAGAAATAGTTTATGACCCAAAATATTATTTTGGTATCCCAAATGGTAGAAATTATAGTTTTTAGACATGAACAAGTCTATGTAGGTCTAAAGGTGTACTTTTATGAGGGCAAAGCCATAACACAAGGAGGTCAAAGAAGGATGAATGGTGAAAATAGTTTAAGAGATGATGATCATGGGATTACATTTGAAAAGGGATGAAAAGTATCCATGAAGATCATGCCATGGGTAGAGCCATGGTATCCATTCTTAGGATTAGGCAAATTTTTATGACAAATAATCACATGATCCTATTTTAATCAATTGTCCTTAAATGGAAGGGGATGAAGGTGATAAGAAACAAGATATGAGCTTAAGTTATACACCAAATTGATAAGGAACTTGGTTTAATCTAAGAACAAAATTGTAAAAGAAAAATAACTTGAGGAGGTTGAGCCTTTATATGCCCCAAATCCATGCTTGTAGAAATGGTTGATGTCCATCAAAAGAGTGGATGGCCCTCAAATACTTTCCAACACTTAGTTAAGCATGAAAGGGGTTGAGATGGGCAAAAGAGGTGAAGTTGGATTGGTGATAGCTTGGTAGAGAAAGTGATTTTAAAAAATGGATGAGGAGAAAATGACTCATAATGGTTAGGTTTATGGTGTCAAAATGGGTTACCCCAATTTGATGTACCCCATGGTGGAAGGGAAGGAGAAATGTTACCTTTGAATGGGTAGATAAATCAAGGAAAGGTGACCCTCCAAATAGGCTGGTAAAGAAGGAGAAAATTAATCTCCAAATGGTAAGGAGAGGGTGACTCCCAAGTTGGTAAGGAAAGTAACTCCCTTGAATTGATGGTGGGGAAAGTAATTCCCAAAAATGGGTTTGGGTAGGTAGGGTGAAGGAGAGAAGAAATTAAAAAAATTAGGGGAAAGTAAATCCTCTAAATGGTTTAGTTTTGTAGGGTAAAGGAGAAAGGAACTCCAAAAACAAGAGGGGAAAGTAAATCCCCTAAATGGTTTAGTTTGGTAGGGTAAAGGAGAAAGGAACTCCAAATGTTCAAAGGTCAATTAGTTAATAGGTTGAGTTAATTGGTCAAGGTATGGTTAGCTAATTAATAAATGGTTCAAGCCTTATAGAGGGAAATTTCCCCCTAGTTTTCTCCTTCCATAGGTGGCTAAAGATGGGGAAAAGATCCTGAAGAGGAAGTATAGGTTAATAAAAAGGTTGAGGAGGGGTAAGGATGATTTCCTCCATCTACAAAAGGAGGTGTTAGTGGTTAATTGGTTCAATTTAATGGTGGTGGTTTAGGTGGAATTTCCTCTATTAATCCAAGGCTAGGAAAATGAGGCTGGATTAGGTCTAGGTAGGCAAGACTAGGTTTGGTGGGTTGAAATTACTATTAGTTATTAGGTAGGTTGGTTATGGTTGAGTCAAAAACTATATAGATGAGGATTGATTGATTAGGTGTAAGGGTTGGTTTGATGGGTTGAAAGAGGTAGAATAAATATTTCATGTATTGTGTTGGATGGGTTGGTTTGAAAGGTAATGTTGAGTAACGTAAGGTGTGGAATGATTATGGGTAAAGTTTGATCAATGGAAATTTTGGCTTGGTTAATGGTTGATAAGGTTATTTTGATGTTAGGGGAGATAGGTTTAATGCTTATTAAGGTAGATTCATTAGAAGTGAGTGAAAAATATTAGTGGGTTGGTTCCCCATAAGTGATAGAGATAAATTGGTAGATTAGATCCCCATAAGTGAGGGGAAGTGGTTTATAAGTTGATTTGATTGGTTGAAAGAGGTAATATAAATGATTTAGTTTTTTTATTGGTTGGGTTAATTTGAGAGGTGATGTTAGATGGATGATGATAGGTAAGGTTAGATGAATGAAAATTTTGGTTGGGTCAATGGCTAATAAGGTTAAGTTGAAGATTGGTAAGGAAGATTCCCCATAAGAGGGAAAAGAAGATTGGTTGGTGGATTTCACATGAGTGAAATAAAAGGTTTGATCAGTTGGTTTGATGTAGGTGAGTGAAAAGGATAGTTTATTTAGTTCCATGTAAGTGATTTTAGAGGAAAGTAGAGAAGTTTTCACTTGGTTGGTAAGTGGTTTAGTTGAAAGTTGAATTATGGATTCTTTGGTTTTAGATTAACTAAAAACCAAATCTAGTGGAAGGGCTTCATCATATTGAGGACTTTGATCATAGTTTTTATCAACAAAGAGTGAAGGGCGATGTTGAATGATTGATTGCTTGAATATATCCAAGACTAGCTTGGGGAGAACATAGAGAATGCCTTATTATACCTCCTTGTGATCGATGAGGTTTTGGATGAACCTCCTAAAGGAGCCACATCTATCATTGTTATGTTCATTGGTGTGATGATAAGGGAAAAATTCATTCTCTCTAAACCAAATTAGCTTTGAAGGAGAAATTTTGATGAGATTGATTGGAGGGAGGTTGACGGAAGAAGCCTCCAAGAGTTTATCAAGGATGGAAGAATAGGATTCCCTTAGTGAAGTGTATCACTTAGAATGAGGATACATCAAAGACTCTTGAGGTGAAGATTTAGTTGGTTGGTTTGATGAAATTTATTGGTTGAATAAATTAGGTTAGAATGATGAGTTGGTTTGAATTGATTGGGTTAAGAGCATAGATTGGTTGAATATGTTTAATTGATTTGATGGGTTTGATTGAATGGAGAGATTGAGTTGAGAGTAAAGAAGATGTCCCAAGTCTTGATGTTGAGACAAAGAAGGCTAATCCAAAATGGTTTGGGGTTTTTGACATGATGGTTTGGGTATGTGTCTCAATGGTTGATGGGGTTGAATAGTCTAAAGCTAGGGTTGGTTAGGATAATTGTTGAATTGGTGTTGAGGGGTTGTTGGTTGAATATGAGGAGGGTGAAATGGTTGTTGATGAGTGGTTGAAAGGTTGCAGTTGAAGTTTTATTGATGATAGGTGAGATTCAATCGATCATGGGTACTAGAAATGGTTGATTCCATTTTATTAAGCTGGTTCCATAATATTATAACTAACTCAGGTGGTAGTTGACAATTTTTTGGTTGATTGGGGGTGAGATTTGATGGATAATTAATAGAATTGGATTGGTTATGGGTAATATTGGGTTGGGATTTGTTGGTGAAGTGACCAATATGACCCTAATTTTGAAGTGGAAGAGGTCCCCACAAAGTGTTGTTAAGGGATTAGAGTGAAGGGGAAGTAGGGTGATCAAAGGTTTGATGAGGTTGAGGGGGTTGAGATGTGGGTTGAAATGAGTAACCCAAATATGGGTTATCTTTAAATGGTTGAGGTTAGGTTTGGCTATAATAAGGGTCAAGTGATTGAGGTTGAAAGTGTTGATGAGTTGTGTGTTAGTAGAGGTAATGGTTAGATGGTTGTTGAGAAGTAAGATGGGGTTGGTCATAGGTAAGATCAAGAGCACAAGTGGCTTGTGATACAAAATATCACACTAAGGTGAGTTGATTATTCTCCATGACCCTAGTAAATTTAGGATCTCTAGGAGAGAATATAGGGGGGTTCTCTATTAAATAAATTAAATGGAGACAAGATAGATAAAGATAAGATAATGGAAAGTAAGTTTAATATAACTCACATAAAGAGAAGACCAGAAGAAAGTAAAGTAATCGAAACATATACTAAAATTGCATTTAAACTTAGGGTTCATTTTAATCTCACTTTGGTCTTATGATTTAGGTTGTGAAAGAGTGTTAGAAGACTTGGCTTGTAGAGTGGGTATTATAAGAGAAATCTAAGGTTGGTTTTAGGTGTATTATGTTTCTCAAAGAAAATATATACTAAAAATAATTACATGGCTTGGTATTGGGGCTTACTCCCCTCACTTCACAAACTCAAAGCTGAGCTGGGGTGCTTAACCAATATATCATTTTCATATTTTATACTTAGATAGAAAACTAATTTGGTCCTCCTCTTGGTAATGAACTCTAAGTAGGATTGCTGAAAAGGGTAAGGTGATCCACTAGATGATGAAATCCTAGTCGATCCTTGTCTTAAGTATGTTATGATGTTCAAATTGTGATGTGGTTTAGTTTTTGTAACATAAGTGATCTAAGGTTCAATTATGTTGACTTTAATTAAACTATAAGATATAATTAATACAAGCAAACCAATGGATGTAGAGATTTATTTTATACCCAAAATAAATTTTTAGATTTCATTCAATTAGCATATGATAAATAAGAAAGGGAACTAGGCCCCAAAACAAAAATAAAGGGAACTAGGGTCCCATCAAGTGTGCCAAAATTTTTATGCTATAATTTTCACTTTTATGACTAAGAAGAAATAAAGAGATAAAAGTTGCAAAAAAGGGTAATATAGTTATGGTAGAAAAAATTGGTAAAAATATGCACGTGAACCAAACAAAGTAGAGAAATATTATTTGGATAGGGGAAGATGGCCTTCATAAGAAAACACTCAAAGAAATCTTGTTTATTAGACAAGGAGGAAGGGTGGATTGCCTAGCTAGTGCTAAATCCAGGAAAACATGAGCTATCTATAGAGGCTATCAATCCACTCTTTGATACAAGTTAATGTTGAAAGAAAAGAAAGGAAAGTTACATAAATGACAATAATAGAAATGAATTCTTTGAAAATGTAAGCTAAAGATATAATAAACCAACAAAAAATATGCTAATTTACTAAATGAATGTTTTATTCTATTATGGTTTATTATGATCTAGCCTAGTATAGAAAAAGGGAAAATAGGGTCTGGTCAAGGGTTTGGTTAAATGGTAGAAAGATGAGGGTCTTGGGTTAGAGGGAGATAACCATTGGTGGTTATGGGTAACCATCGATAGTTACCTGATAGGACTAGGAATGATCAAAACATACATAGGAAAAGGTTTGTAGATCTAGTATGGTAGAGGATATAGTCTATTCAAGATTTAGTAATGGTAGGATGAAAAGGCAGAGGGTCCAAAGTAACCAAAATGAGATGGGAAGGGTGTAAGGAGGAGGATCTTGAGAGATATCCAAGTAGAATGAAGAAAGACATGAATAGCTTATCTGTTCTGAAATGATTTCAGTAGCATAACGGTATGTAAAGGAAAGCTAGAATAAATTTGCTAGAGTTCAAGTTGGTGGCTATTGGAGAAACATTATGTGAAGAATCTTCAAATTCCTAGAAGACTTGAGTACATGCATTAAGATGTTCTAAATGTAGAATTTGGATATTGATTTTTGGATCCATTTCTCCTCTTGCTCACTTCCTTTTATAAGAAAAAGGTGATGGAGTAAGAAGATAAGATTGTAATATTATGAGGTGTTCATGATGTGTTAGAGGATGAGGTAGAGAAAAGTTTTAAATTTTGTTCTTGATTACCTTGAGAACAATTGGTGTTGATTTACCATCTTGAGGACCTAACTATCGATGGTTAGGGTAACCATCGATGGTTACCCCTAACCATCGATAGTCGAGGTGCTGATAAAAAGTGGGTTTGAAGAGGGTCAAAGGGTGGAAAAGGGTGTTAGCTAGAAAAAGTGATTTGAGTTGGATAAGTTTAGCTAATTTTGACTCAAGGTGGGTCTAGATAAGTTAGATGAATGGGATAGATAAAAATAGGTCATTTTGATGCTTTAAGTGTAAAAGGGATGATCAAGGCACTTTGATGACTAAAATCGAGTGTGTGATTTTCTAGTGTCTATACATGGTTTGGTCTCTATGTGAGAGAAGTAATAAATATGATATATTTAACTACCTAGATTTTTATATGTGAAATACCTAAGCAAGAAAAAATGAATGCAAATTATTTTTAACTTTTAGAAAGGAAAAAAGCAATTTTGGATTTTATTTGAATGAATACAAAAAATAAAATAAAGGGAGAGAAAGATAAATTCATAATGAATTTTACTAAGAAAAGTGTGACCTTAGTGGCCCCATTGGGCATGCTATCATGTTTAATTAGTTTTTCATTTTTCTTTACTTACTAAAAATCCAAATGAAAATAGGGTTTATGGTGAAATACCTATAGATTAGAAGATGTTGCACACTGCTTTGAATCCATCAATTGTGAATATTCTTTTTTACTATGAAGAATAACTTGCACATATGTAAACACTTGACAAATATAGATTAATAGATAATTGGGTGAATAACCTAGTCAAAAACTAGTCTCGAGAAGTTGTGAACTTCCTCAAATAGATGTTAGCTCACTTGTTTACACAATCAAGTGGATAAACAACATATTAAATTACAATAGATAAAAGATATGATAACAATGATATTTAAGATTCAATCCTCGATTAAGATATCAATATAAGCATAACATTCATCCTAGTAAGCTGTAGAGAAGTTTATATCATCCTATATGACAACTAGTTGGTATTCAATGGCTTCAAGAGAGGGAAAATAAAAAATAGCATAGAAAGCTAGCTTGAAATCTATGTCACTCAGATTAGTAAAGAAGGGTTGGGTTACTATAGGGAGATCTGTGATATTAATTATGTCATTTAGTATGCCTAGTAGAGTCATCTACATACAAAATCCATATTAAAATGACAAGAAATCAATAAAAAATGCAGACAAGGTTCTAAGATTAAGGTCTTAGGTTCTACAAATTAAACATAGTGGATCAATGTCAATCCTAATAAGATAGGTGATGATCTATAGAATCAGTGTTGATTCAAAATGAATCGATGTCAATTCTCTCTATGAATAAGTTTAATTAAAATAAAGAATAAACAAGATAGATTGGATGATAAAGACAAATAAAATGATGCAAAGGGATGTAAATAGTATTCTAGAGACTAGATAAATAGATAACAACAAAATAATCGATAAAAAATGAAATAAATAAAAAATTATTACTTACCTTCAATCCATTTGCAAATAGAATAAAATTATTCTCCATAAATGTAGGTAGTTTCTCAGGCTTGTGATAGAGGGTATTGATTAAACACAATAAAATTCTGACAGAATGTCATTAAGGACATCTTTAATTCTCCAAGAAATCTATCAACAATTTAAGGTTTTGCGTTTTTGGGTCCATAATGTAAAGTTTGGCTAAGTATTTATGGATCAACACTGATCTAGAGAATTGGCATCGATCATAGCTAAATCGGTGTCAATTCACCCAAATTAGTACCTCTATTTCAACCATGGGTAAAATTGGATTTGATACACATGGAGTTATTGGTAATGACACAATATAGGGTAAAGTGGTTAGGGAGTAGATTCCTTAGGTTATTAATGGATTTATGAGGTTGGGGGGGTAAAAAGGTAATAGTAAAGGCCACTTACTGAGTTATAAATGGTAAATATACTAAACCTTAGGATAGGGATTATTTAGGAGATTAAATGAAAAATAAAGACCTATGTCACCTAATTAATCATCCATAGGGTACAAAATTATTGTGTCTACACTCATCACATGTCATAATAGTGTCATATAGGATGTTGCTTTGGAAAAGATACATAGTAACACAAATGAGTATAAATGAAAGGAAATGTTAAAAGATCTAAAAATAAATGAAACTACATAAATAAAAATATATATATCTTCATTTACCTACTTGATTATAGATGTGATGCTCCATATGTTTTCACTAAAAGAATGTGTTAATTTAAAATAAAAAAGGGTGGACCTAAAAATTGTGAGAAAAAACTATTTTTTTTCAAAAAAATCTGTTAGCACCTAAAATTAATCTACTTTTCTAGGATCCTAGCACTTATTTTGGTTCATGAAAATGGCATGAAAATAAATATATGGGAAACATATAAAATTTGGAGGTAAATAATTGAAAGTTCTTAAATTCAATTTTTTTTACTGTATATAGTTAAAAAGAATTTCCTTTGTCCATTTGTTATTTTAGAAAACAAGAACTCTAATTATTCAAATTTATTGATACAAGAGACGATGGCTTGAGGATAATAGTGCATATGTGTATGAGGTCATCTATGTGAAATTGTTGGATCCATATAAGTAGGTGGTGTAATTAATGTTTTATTTGTTATATTTTAAGTAGATAGGTTAGATTTAATAAATATATGTGCCAAAATAAATCCATGTATCAGAGTTTTCTCCAATAATTGTGAAAATGTAGAGAAAATGTGATTGGAAATGGATAGTTGGAAAAATGTAAAATTTAGGGATAAATATATTTATTAAGGCCAAAATAAGAAATAATTGTCATCAGGAAACTATAAAATCTAAGTCAATTAGTTGGTCAAAGGAAATTCATAACCTTGGTCGATATCATATGGTATGGATGATGTAGTTATACAAGATAAGGTATTTATATGACTGATACCTTTATATAAGATAAGGTATTGATATGGATGATACCATATATGGTAGATAATATAGTTATAAATCTACTTTTACTGAGCTAGCCAATACCATAGTGGGTGGACATTATGTAGAGTTGGAATGAAAATAGGTTGATACAATATAAATCTAGTTATGCCATTAGGGAAACTTTTCCTTAGCTATTACCATTTGGTGTGGTTGATGTAGTAATAAATGTAATAAACATAGTTGATATTGTAAGTGGTGGATGATGTAGTAAGAAGTTACCAAAGGATGATATAATATAATTATGGTTGATATAGTAGAAAATAAAATAGTTAGATGGTACAATATAAATGTTGGTGGTTAGTGTAGTTGAGAAAAATAAAATGGTTGGTATAGTAGAAAAATAGAGAACATTTTGATTTATTTTTTGTTTTAGTTAATTTTTTATTTTCTTTTATAATTTTGGATTAAATTTTGAATGGGTGTTATTGTTTAATATTTTTTAGAGGCAAGGGAAACTATAGAGGTGCATCATAGTAATCTAGTTTCTAGATTTTTTGGAATGATTGCCTACATCAATCGAGCTAGATTAACTAGCTTTGGATTTAGAATCATCATGAAGATGTGTATATTATAGATATGTATTAAACTAAATGAAATGTTTCTTGGGGTCTAGGAGTGGATTATATATACTTTCAGATGGGTGGTGGATGGGGATACTAGGGAGGTGTCCATCACCCTTAAGGATGTGCATACCATATTGGGATTTCCAATCGATGACACTCCTATGATGTGCAATGCAACTATGTTCATATATGAACATTGATAGCTATCCCAATGGATGGTTGGATTATATGAGTATGATGATTTTAAGCTCATCACATAATTATTTGATGTATATGTGTCTATTGCTTCAAATATCTATAAAGCCATTATTGAACTTATGGCCATGTGCATGATATGTCATAAGTTAGATAGGGTTATGCCCTTATACATTATTTATTTGTGTTGATCTTATTTTGATCAAGGCACACTATATGGTATAGGACCTATCATATGGGTGAAACTCATGCATGAATTTTGTAGTATGTTAAACTAAAATCAACAAATGATGGGTCTAGTTTTACTTATTTCTTATTATATTTATGAGATCTTGATGTATAGGCCAATGGGATTATCACACCATGTTGTGGACCACCTACCTTGATTAAGGAGGTGGAAAAAATATCATATGGTCTAAATGATCCCTTTACATCAATATTTGGAGAGAATGTGTAGATATCATATCATATGGGTGCCCTATTAGGGAATAATAGATACATTGGCATCATGGTCATTTACAGTATCAATGGAGATGAGGAGTCATATCATGGGTCATTACATTCGATGGTCTAAGAATCATACTTATGACCAAGTATTGAGGCTATTTAGACTAGTGCATATATTTTCTCATCTTGTTGTTCTACCCCATTAAGTGAGGAATTCAAGAGAGAAATATGGGGCATGAAGATGATATGTTCTGAATAAGGTACTAATAGTGATACCACATCATGCCCCAGTTAGGGGGAGAGGATGGTGATAAGACATGTAATGAGGGGAAGGGAAGATCATATAGTGTCTTCTCAAGGTATGTAGATATAAGAGGTAGAGTCACCATAGCATGATAGATGGGTCATCCCAAGATGAGTACAACCATCATGGAGGTGAGTCCTGGTGGTTAGGAAGGAGAGGTAAGCTAGTGTTTAACCAAGTTTGGGTCAAGACACCATCACCATCTCAGGAGGTTGAACATATGAGGATATTTTCATGAAGAAATATCCTGTGATAGCTATAAAAAGTGAAATATGTATAATTTTTTTACTATCTCTTTAATTTTATAGACTTAGAGATATACTTGCTAAGTACTAGTGATATTTTTACTTGTAATTTTGATATAGATATTGAGATCTAATAAAAAAAATTATTTTGTGTTTTTAATATGTAGAAATAGATATAGAGAGGTGGAGGAACATGTTATAGACCACACATCATAATATTTAGATGACTATTGCCATAGCATGATACTACATAAATGGTGGATCTACTAGTACCTTATCTAGATCATATACTAGTTGGTTTAGATTGGTTTGTGCTACTATATGGGATATATAGTAGTGAGAACACATGTATTATCCACCAACAATCCCAACAAGAGGAGATTGTGTGGGATGGAAACATATGATTATGGTATAAATATATTTGATAAATGACATTAATGCCCACATAGTGATTGCAGCATGAGTGCATCATCTAGAGACAAAGCTATTTAGAGTACGAGGAGAGGTCCAAAGACTATGGTATCATACTAATACTCTATAGAGGTTTATATAGGTAGTGAAATATGTATGGTATTTATGGATCATGGTGCCTCACCCATCATCAGATGGGGATTGAAGGTGGAGCAATGGTGTAGTGATGGATATGTTTTGTATCTTTGATATAGAAAATTATGATCTAAATATATATAATTTGTATTATCTACATGTGATTGTACTTATGGTTTTTCATTTATATCATTTATTATGGTTCTAATATCATGATATGATAAAATTCTAGTATGTGATTATGTTTTATTATTTTCTATCAATTTTGAACAAATGCATGGTAAAAAAAAACAAAAACTAGGTATGAAAAATAAAATTTTAAGTAGATAGAAAAATTAACTAACAAAAGATGTAAAGAAATAAGATAAATGAATGAATGTAAACAATAAAAAATGTGAGCAAGATGCAAATAGGAATACATAACACAATATATGTAAAATATTATAAACAAAAAATCATAAGTCCCATCAAAATGTATGACAAAGTTAATCATAAGATGCAAGAAATACTACAAAAAGAGATACCTAATGGAAGAAAATATGAAATATAATCAATGAAAGATATGAGAAATGTTTGAAATTATCATCCCATGTAATAAAGGTAAATAAAAACTTGAATCAAACATAGGGAGAAATAACAAATTAATTGTAAGGTACACCTACTGTAAGATATGAAAAGACTCAAATCATAAGACATGTATCAAAATAAGAAAAAAACCATAGTAACAAAACACAACCATATAGATACATAAATATGATGATTGAGGTGGTTTGGATATGAAAATTTATGGGCATTTGTGAGGAAGGCTTGGTTTTATTCCCCAAGGTCTTACAATGCAACTCACAAATTGAAAATCCAAGAGGTGATATAAATGGAAGATAAAAGTAAAATTTAAAGTAAATAAATAGAACTTGGGTTGTAAAGAAGAAGGATGTGATAAAAAAAATATATCAACAAGTAGATATAAGGAAATATATGATGGATATATAAGGATGAAAGGCTCCAAAAAGGTGATGTATAAATTCATAGCGGAGACAAGACACACTAATCAAGTGGACAAGGCTAAAAACTATTAAAATCAAGGATATAAATAACACCACCTATAAATCATAATCTTGTGATATTTATACACATAAATTAACATTTAAACTAAAATTTTCAACTTATGATGACTCATTTACACACTTAGATCTAGACCTATCTTAGGCCCCCTTTTGATCACTTTTGAACAACTTACACACTCCTCTAAGATAAAAAAATGACCCCCAAATTTACTAATACCTATTATTATCAAACTTAGAAACCTTTGTGCCTTGCCTAACACTTAACATGATCAAATAACCCATTGGATATGAGTTCCCTAGGGGACTATAGCACACCACTATAGTGTCCTTGTCCCCTCTCCTATCTTCCCACTAAATAATGAGTAATTTTCAAATTTATAATCTATAGGAAGGTTATCCTATGTCCCTAATGATAATTTTTCAAAGGATTTTAATATATATGACTATATAAACACTTTTCAAACCATGTTTCACACAATAGACTTCCACATCAAAAAACACTAGAATCATAATTGCACATTGAGAGAAAAGTACCTATTTTTCCTAAGTTTGATTGTATACAACCCTAGTAGCCTAGAACTCAAGTATAAATCCATATTAAAGGTAAAAATTCAATTTTAAGTCACTTAATCACATTATTATTACCTCAACATATAACATATTACACTAGTTATTTACATACCACCATAACATGGGATAACTACATGAAGTTTGATCCCTCTTCATAGTATTGGTATGTAGGTGGCAATCAATAGATTGGGTATTGAGGTAATTCAACCATTGACCCATTTTCACCCCATTAATTTTAATTGGTATTCACATGTTAATAATATAGGGTTTTTGAAGGAAAATCAGTCATATAGTGGTCTCTACAAGTGATCACAAGCTCTTGCACTAGACATAGGCTCCGTTGACAAAGATAGAGAACATAAAAAACCTAATTTTCTAACTACAAGTTAATAGGAATTCCACCCCTATAGTGTCCTTACCATGTCACTATTATCCAAGCTTATATATAGTTCTAATTCTTGATTCCAATCACCAAGCCACTCTCTAAAACAAGTTTTAGACTTTGATTCCTCCCACAATTATAGTTTATAGCTAAGGCATTATTTTCCTATTACAATTTGATATTTTTAGTAAATTTAAAGAATAAAGTAGTTAAAAATCAATGAATTTTATTATTTTTATATTATTCTCCTTATTTTTCATAGTAGTGTTATCACTTAGGGTTTTACATAAATCCCAAATTTGATTAAAAAAATATTGATCAACCTGTTAATTATTTGAATGTTGCCCTACCACAAATGTTTCTAATGTTTGTATCCTTATTTTTCCTATTTAAAATTTTTTTTTTGGTATTTTTAGAGTTGATAAATTATGTTATAAAAATAATTTTATAGGTTTTATTTTCATATTATATGGATAGAAAAAATTTCTTCCTCCTCCTCCTAACCCTCAAGGTTGTGATAGCTAATTTCCCTCTAAGCAGGTCTATGCCATCATTATACCAAGAGGTAAGGCATCCCATATTACATTTCCAAATGAATATAATCAACCTATTCTTCCTCAAACCCATACACCTCACCTGTCTCTTATTTAGGGTATATGTATAAATGTTCAATTTGAAACACCTAGGGTTTGTGTTTTTGAGGCTCTAAAGGATCAAATCATCAATATAATCAAGTTACTAAAAAAATTGACAAATAAAAATCATTTTTTAGTTAAAATATCACATTAGTGTAACATCATATTACATGTGAAAATAATCTATGATATGTTATTATTAATCATGTATGTGCATCTTCATCTACCAATATTGTGCCTAACAAGATTTCATATCAAAATGAGAAACTACAATAGAATACATATATAATTAATTGATTAAAAAAGTATGAAATGGATAATAATATTTCAAGTGATATTATAAGATAAATTATTATAAATAATTTTATCAAACTACCTCCTCTACATATTCTAAGGAGATCCAAATATTATCATGTATATCACATAATGCACGGGCATCATATAGATCATTGTTTGGATTTGAAAAAGAAAATAAAAAAGATAATTGATAGTGGTGATCCTATAATTGATAAATGTCTTAAGAAACCCACTCATCTTATGAGTTTATATATTAAAGCACATGTGACAAAATCAAAACTAGTATAAAAATGGTTACCAAATGACAAATCAGATCAAGAAAAAGTTAAAAAGGCCAAATTAGCACAAAAATGGGTTTATAGGGAAAAATTATAATGAAAACATATTATAATTTAGATAAATAAATATCATGGAAGTAATAAGATCAAAAATATCAACTACAAAGGGAACAATTTGAAAAACACTTGTTACAACAAGCAAAAGTGAAATTACTAAAAGAGAAGTTACAAAATCAAAGTCAAGATAAATGAAAAAAACATTACTAAAAGAGGTTTAAATAAAAAAGAGTCTAAAAATATTGAAATACCTATAAATATATATAGTTTTAAGTGTGTTTCCAAAATAGTTGATGAAAATCATTCAAATTTTCTAGAGCCTTTGATTCTTAATCCTCATAGATGGTGAACTAGTGTACTAGTGTGGTTATCAATAACACTATTGAAATCAATGTTTGTGGCATAACACTCTTAAAATTTATTGTATATGATAAGGAAAATCTGGGTAAGATTAATTTCTTAGAATCATTTATTGGATCTATTGATTACTTTACACAGTTGGTCCAAAAACAAATTCAATGGTATTTCATGTATATGCTAGTTTGTCATAATATAATGATAAATTAGGAAGATCATAAATGATAGAAATGGGGAAAATAATGGATAAAGATTCCAACCATGTCACATTTTCACATGAAATTACTGTTGGAGTTCTATGTTGCACCCTAGCTAAGAAGAGAATTATTCAGGTCCTCTACTCAAACCTAGTCCAACATGGGAATGACCCTAGGTTATGGGTTACCTAATGCTGGGCCAAACCTATATATTTTTAAGGGGATATCCTCCCTGAATTGTTAATTTAAATTCTCTCCTAAGACTTAAAAATTTTGGGATGGAAAGGGTAGAGAAAATTCATAAAGAAAACCTATCCTAAAGTGTGGTGATGCACCATGAATTCAGCTATCCACTCATAATCTTGCACTCGTAACACACTAACAAACAATGCATAGAATAAAGAGACTATCTCTAATGACTTATAAACACCAATATTTCATCTATAGGTTAGTTGAATGACTAAATTGAGAAGGTCAAGAGAAGAAGGCCTGGTTCAAGGCACTTGTAATCTGATTGGCACTTCAAACCTGAGCTATCCACCTTGCAACACACTAGACAACCTATCAAGAATATTGTTAACAAGTAGGTGTAACTTGGACCTAAAAGAGGGCATGATATACCACTATTACATATTATAAAATCATAAACACACAAAGTATAAACCATGAAAAAGATGTAAGATGTTTTATTCTTTATTCAAGAGGTGCATGAGTATAAATGCTAGTAGAGTCTCCTCATACCAGCTTGAGGGATACAAATCAAGGCTTAGAAACCTGAATATATAGAAGAATCTCATGGGAAATAAGGGGATAATTGAGTATAAGGATAGATAAGGGGTCATAATTAACCAAGTCCCTTTAAAAAGTAGTTACAACAATCACATAATCTTCCCTCTAACACTTCCATGCATTAGATATCCTTAATTGCTCCTTGAATGGGATTTTGGCATTGGAAAATAGGTAAAAAGGAGGATGATTCAACCTTAATTACACTTTTAAAATGCTTGACCATGCTAAAAATAGTCCCTTATGCTTTCCTATGGTAGTTATAATCATGAATTGTGTGATCATGATCATGTAACATCCCATACTCATCAACATCAAGGTGTCAAGGTCAAGAAAATAACTCAACCTCCCATTATAGCCATAAAATTCTCATTGAAAATACTTCAAGTTTTAGTTACCAATTTAACATCCCTACATTGATCCATTTCCTTGGTCTTTCAATGCCTACTTGAATTCTTTTGATGACCAATTAGGCCAATTAGGCCTAATTGGATAATCATCTGTATCTTACCTTCCATGAAACCTAAAAAAAAGATTTAAAACTTATGTATGAGTGTGATATATGGCTAAAAATATATATTCAACCATGAAATAGGATTAGAAAAGAATTAAGAACTTGAAACTCCATCTCTCCAAGTTGATTGATTCATCCTCCTTTATGCATTGTTAGATTGGAAATTTTAGATGCACTTGTAGAGACCTATATGTTTTAATTATTGGGCATGTCATGCATTGGGAAGATATATTAAGTCTCAAACTTGTTATTCCAGGAATTAGAATCATTAATAACCCTCAAACCCCCTTTATTATACTCAAAACCCTAAAAAATAGCCTATTTTTAAGGATTTTTTATATTATCAGTATGGTAAATTACCATAAAGTGAATACCATATAATTTATCTTAACCTTCCATAAGCTTACTAAGTCATTTTAGGGTACTAGGTTGTTAAAATTGCAAGTTTTCTTAGATTGGGTCTTCCTAGGGTTTTAGGAAGGTTTATGACTATTTAAGAGTCTTAAGGATAGTTCATGAAGTAAAAACATAAAAAATAGGAAAAAATGTCATTAATATCAATTTTATTTACCTAATTAACTCCCATGAATCATCTAGGTTCCCATGCAAAGGGTGGATGAAGATACACATGCTAGAAAGTGACCCTAAGGTAGTTTACAGGCTATTTTTGAGTACCTATTTTCTTGGCATTTGTTCATATATTATATCCTCAATTTCCATTAAATTTTACATTAATTTTTAGTGAATATGTATACTTAAATTCCCTTAATATCTCTATATTTATGGTGCCTATGTTGGAGTGGGTGAGCATGTGAAGATGGCCTTCAAACTCCTTGTGTAAAGTGACTAGTTTAAGCATGTTTTGAGGGTATTCTAATCAAAATTACCACCTATTAGAACTTATAGCCTCAAAATTTTGATCTTAAACACACTTATACACATTAAATTAACCATTGTATTGGTCACAAAAGCTCAAAAAGGTCCTAAAATGTTACTAGTGTTTGCATGCAATCCTAAATGTTTGATTGTGTTTGCCATCCTCTAAGGTTCTTGAACATAGTGTATGACTAAAACTTTGAAGGAGATTCTTTTAACCCTTTAAAAATCGTATATTACTTAAAAAACTCTTTGTATTTTCCCAACTATTTTCTAAACACTTACATAGCATGGTGCACCTTTGAATCCACTAAGTGGTTGCCTTAGACATGCCTTGGTCTGAGACAAAATAATGGGTATACCCACTATTTTTATAGACCAAGTGAACATATTATACCCATTAATAGGTTATTAAAACCATTCATACCAAATTTATGGGGTTGGTTGTGATTTAAAGAGTATTAAAACACCATTTTGGCCAAAACTGGCCCCAAACTGACTGTTACCTGTGTGTAAGAAACCTCTTCATACACTTTGTTTAGAATTTTCCCCAAGGGATTAGTGACCCTGGAGAGGTTTATTTTTATTATAAATGTAACTATTATTCTTATGTTGATGGTTAGTTGATTCCCATTTCTTATATATCCTACCTTCTTCATGTTTAAGACTCAATCATACCTATGATTGAATATGCATGGGGGATCCAATTCTATACAGGTGTTCCCTTGCATTCCTTAAGGTGGATATATTTGAGTTTTAACTCTAATTAAATACAGCCTTAACCAAATCTCCACAACCACTACCTTTATATCATGATCAAATCAAAGTCCTTCATAATCATCAATCTATTATAGGTGGACATTCCCTCATGTTGACATTGTGCTTCAAATCTAAATAGAGGCTATTTTGTCTTCCATAGTGATTAATATCAATCTCTATATATTCTCATTCAAAAATTAAACTCAAACATTTGTATGAACACTACCCTTTTTCTATAAACAAAATGTGGCCTTTGGTATACATAGACTTGTTGTAGGTATATACTCATAATACTAAATGTGTGTAGGCTTGAGTATGATGTTTGTATGGATCAGTAATGGTAAATAGATTTTTAAAACCATAAAAACACCTCAGTATCTCTATTCACCTCCTAGGTTAGGCCATATTTTCCATGCTAAGTCTCCAATCCATATTATTCCTACATGACACCCACATAGTTTCCTAAGGTTCAAGCATAGTCAGGGGCACGAAACCTTGAGGTCTAGATTATAAAGCCTTTACCTTATTTTTAATCCTAAACATACCCATCATGTTATCTATTAGGTTCCCCCAAGATAAGGTAACCACCATTATCATATGTAATCTCATGACTAACTTGCACATGCCTACTTGAGCCAACTTGAATCAATGTTTCTCTATAGTATGTAGATGTTTCTATATATTATTGACTATGGGAGGGGAAAAATATTTTTTATATTATTTTATTATGTATTTTAAGGGTATATATACTTTTATAATTCCTCTATGAGTTTGTCCTTACCACTAATTACCATAGATAGTCACTTGCATCTTACCAACTGACCTCAAGTAAGCCAACAGAGTGGCTAAAGGTGTGCATAGAGGAGGGTTTTTTAGATATGGAGTGTTTTTATTATACCTTTACCTCATTATGGTGTTATTTAAGGGGATAAAATTTCATTCATCTTCCTTGAATCTATGTTGACTGAGTTTTTATTGAATCATGGGGTGTATATCTATTCCTACCATCTTATCATGAATTTGAGACTTTTTTTTACACACCTTTTATTTATGAGTCCTTGATTCCTTTCTACTAGTCTAACTATTAAGATCCCCTTAGGCTTTCCCCACTGTATAAATTGATATAGTCCACATGTGTTATTTGAGGTGTATGATCTAACATAATTTGAAGGTGTTCATGTGACATTCAATATTTGTTTAGATCACCATAAGTTTTCCCCTATTCATTTATAATTTACCTTAAAAGGGTCTACTCAATCATGCTTCTTTAAGTGTTTTTCTATAGTAGCCTTAGAAGGCTTATTGTAGGTCTTGATTAGCTCCTTGATTAGGTTTATGCCCAAATGGGTTTAACACATTATCAATTCATTCATTCCATAGGTTTCAAGGGAGTATATAGGCTCACTAGCTTGATTTGGACCTAGAAGGTAAGGTAGATGGAGGGATGGAGATGTAAGTGGAGTGACAAGGAGATGATAATAAAACAATAGGGTGGAATTTCCATTGTAAAGATATTGATGGAGATGTGAAGTGATAGTGATATGGATAGGGAATGAAATGGAGGGTAAGACCCCCCAAAGGCCAATATTATGTACATTAGGGGACCTCATACCTGTACCTAATCCATTATGAATCATTTAAGGTAGGACCTATCCATATACAGCCTAAAATGAAACCTTAAAAAACTTAGAAAACCTTAATTTTCTTAAACAAACCTTAAAATTTGTTAACAGGTGAGTTAGGAGGAAAAAAGGGGTGGTATTTAGGTCTTTTAAGGATAACATATATGTGGATATCTTGTATATAAAGACATAATGGACCTCCATCACCATATAACACTTTTTTCAATGCTTTTGAGCTAGATATCAAACTCTGTAGGTGCCATTAGACTATAATAGTGTTGTGATAGTGGCTTTACTTATGCATAAGTCCCTTCTCTTTGAGGAATTATGAGATGATAAAAGACCATTAATAATTCAATTTTAGGTAATAAAACATTTAAACTAACAAGACACCATTGCAAATTTCATACTTAGACTATAGCTCCTAATGATGACACCAAAACTTGATCAATACAGTCAATCCTTCCTGTAGGCTACACACAGAGACCAATCATGGAGATTTTTAATTTATACAAGTTCAAATGTGTGAGATAAGTGATCCAATTATCTTGTGAGGATCCATCAAGACTTGATACAACAACATCAACCATTAGATTGAGAAAACAACTAAAAAACACATGAAAACAATACAGTTGAAGATGGCATGTATAGATGAGAGGTGCAAACACATTCCTTATCTTATTAAGGAAGGTTAATAAGTTTTAGGAGACTAATCTTTACAAAATTTATTATGATGGGAAGCTACTTGAGTATGCTTTCCATGGCCAAGAGTTGGAGCCTCCACTTTCTCTCTCCTATATGGTACAAGAAAGAACTTGAGGAGTAGTATGATCTCGAAAATAAGGTGAAGGAGTTGCATAACTAGTTTTTGGATTTAATTAAGATCATTTGATCTAAAAATTTGCATATTTAACACACCTAGGCTCAAATTCATCACCATATACTCTGATGTATGGTACAGTCTATACAGTTTGTATAATGTGTAGAAAATACCATAAAATCTTTGATTTTCCATTATTTTCTCAAGTTTCAAACTATTAAAATACCATATGGAGGTGGAATGAGGGGAACCACACATTAATAATCTTATTTAAATTAGGAAAACACATGAAGGAGGTGTAAAATTCATAAAATGCCATGTGGGGCTCACATGGCTTAGTAAAAAGGATATGGGTGGCTCATAAAAGGGTTCTAAGAGGAATGAAACACTTAATGAAGGAAATTGGCATGTATATCATCTATTTTAGGCCCCTTTCAATGTAATTATTTGAGATATTCCCATTTCCTAAGGTCTAACAAAGTGATATAAGCTCATAAGGTGGTTTGAGGGGGAATAAATGGGGAAAATGAACTTTAGGTGAACATATCATGTTAAATGACTTAAATACATCATGATATTCATATTATATCCTCAATAAAATGTTAAAGTATATTAACACTAAAAAAACCCACTATGTCCCTCAAACAAGTCTAAACACTTAATGTACTCCATGATCCTTTGACAATGGTATCTCTCATCCTAAGACACCATGACACTAATTATATCACTCAAGGACTTCAAAAAACTCATGACACCATGGATAAATCTTGAAAATATGACATACCATGACGTTCTTAATCAGGATCCTAGGTTTCTCATCAAGACAATAATGACATGACCATGCTAAGAGACACCAAAAGTTTTGAATATAGGGGGTTGACATTTATCCTGTGAGGCCAAAATTTCAACAAGTACAATGATCACAATTTCAAGAGAAGATATATTTTATTCAAAGTAAGAGTAACCAACATAATTCATACTTTCAACTATCATGAAAACAAATACAAGTAATGGCATATCACTAAAGGCACATGACATAATACACATTGTGAAGGAGAAATTAAAAAATTCAATACCTTAGTATGGGGTAGTTCCTTATTCATATCAAGATACAACAAGAGACAAGAGTGACTTTTTACAAGTTCAAAATCTAGATGATGATTATAATAATCTAGATTGGTATGATCCTAATGATACTGATTATGTAGAATATGAATATGTAAATGCTATAGAACCTACATAGATACATGATAATTTTACTTTATAGGAGAACACAATTAGTTTATATAATGAAATATTTATTGATGGTAATAATCATAAGGGAGACATCACTTAATATCATTCTCTCTATTTATCAATTCATATATATGTCAAATATAAAAATAATAAAATATTTAAGAAAATAACAAAACCAATACCTATGCATGTTTATGTGTATTTTGTCAAACATCAGTTTAATTATGCAAAATATTATAGAAATATTTTGTCTAGTTTTATTTCATACATGATTCACAAGGGTACATGAGTGATTTAATATTACATGGCATATCATCCCCAGACTCAGTTTTAGGCACATTCATTGTTACACACTCTAAAACTATATTTAGATAGGAGCACTATGAAGGATAAGAGTGCACTAATCTAGTGTCCCTCACACCACTTTTGTCCTAGTGAGCTCATACTATCACAACTCAGTTTCAAGATACACATAGGATTTCTATAACATGTGCATTCATTATTTAACTCATTAGGGGCATGGTACACATAGGTTTCATCCTTTTTTTCCCACATCATCTTACTCACACCTCAAGTATTTACATAGTGTTACACATTTTGATATTACTCACTCACTAACATTATGATATAATATTATTCATCTTAGTTATTTAATAAGCTTAGGTTGAAAATCAAATTTTTTTGATCAAATTACATATTCATGCATGTTCTATATATTACTTTTCCAAACTTTGTCTATTGTGTACATTCTCTATTTTTTTGATGAAATTTGAAAATGTCATTGCCAAGTGGATCTAAGCCTTTATATCTTTTATTGTATGTATGTGAGTAAATTTGAACATGTCTTTATGTGTTTATTTTATTTGTATGTGTATTTTTTTGCATGTCCTTCTATGTGGCTCTAATCCTCCTTTGTTTACTTCTATGTGCATGAGGTTATTTGAACATGTTTTTATATATGCTTTATATTCAAGTGAGTGGCATTTGAACATGTCCATTTTATTTTCCCCTTGATATTCTATTATGTGTTTTGTGTGTCATATGTATACACTTTTATTATATGTGTCATGGGCATGACATCTTTCTTACTTCTTTGCTCATATATTTGATGCCATTATGGAAATCATGTATCCAACCAAAACTTCAAATATCATGATGGATATCATGCATCCATACCTAAGTTGTTATATTCAATATTACATACTTAGTTGATCACTTATATGTGTGATTCATTGTTACATCTATATAGAGACACTTACTATGAATGCTTGTTTCCACATGTATCTTAAATGCTATCTATGCTCAATAAACATACATAATGATTTTATGGTTCTCCATGTTGTCAAAATTACTCATATTTCCATTTTTACATCACAAAAACCTATTAAATAAAATTTTATTTTGATTTAAGTTCTTTTTCAAGCTCAAAAACTTAATTCAAATAAGGGTACATTCATAAAGGTCTATCTTAGAGACTAGACTTCCCAAAGCAGTAGATAGACACTATTTAATGGTGAATATATAGTTGACATAGTTTTAGGCTCACAAAATACCCAAAAAATCATGTTGGATATGAGTACCACATTGGATAGGAGAGTAATAATATAGTGTCCTTCCTAGAATTATTGTCTAAATTCCTAAAAAATAGGAATTTCAATAATTTCTCAAAACCTCAGCTTACTCAGAATAATACTTAGTAGTTTCACAGTCTTAGTTTCTATATTTACTCAAAATTACATAGTTTTGTCTTAATTTTTCTCAATTTGAGGGAAATCATGCATGGCATGTTGTTCTAGTATGGCATACACATTTTCCCCCAAAATCATAATTATTTTATTTAGTCTTAGAGTCTATATGCACTATATATTAGTTGGGAGCATGTGCATGGCACACTACTTCCCCATTGCTTAGTTATTACACGAATCATGCAGATGAAATGATAATTCATGTCATTATCCATATTTTATGCACTATACATAGATTATACTCAATATTTAAAAAACAAATCACCAATTTTGCACCATAATTGAACCTTATTCCATATTTAGTGGATGTTTTTTATTTTCACCAATAATTACACCAATTTTTGCACCAAAAATATCTATTTGGATTTATATATGGATTCTAAATTACTTCACTACTTTGGGTAGGTGTTGATGGATTCAAGCATACCTTGAGTTATTAATAATTATCAATGAATATTTGGGCATGCATAGTCTAATCTAGGCTATTCAAAATTAATAAAATTATAAGTATACAACCTACCATAGCTACCAATTTTTTGCACCAAATTTTGCACTAGAAAAGCACAACAATTTGCATACTCAATCAGGTGTATTCACTCCTTGTAACTCTCTAGTTCATTATATTTCACATTTTTATATTCATATTAAGTAATTATATTATATATGTTTCGTTATCAATTTTTGTGTGGGTTATAGTTCAATCTTATCACCTACATCTAGGACTCCTCTTGATAGGTAAGTTTAGGTACACACTTTTTTCCTTTTACTCTAAAAATTTCACTTTTGTTGCATTAATAGAATAAAAAGGGGTAAAATGTAGACACATAAATTAACATTTAGGATAAAATCACGTACTTTTGACCACTCTTTTACACACTTAGCTCTAGACTCATATTAAGGTCCCTTTTGATCACTTTAAACCACCTTACACACTCCTCTAAGCTGATAAAGGACCCCTGAATGTACTAATCCATATTATTATAAATTTTAGACACTTTTTAGTACATGTATAACATTAAATGTGATCAAATCACCCATTAGATAGGAGTGCCCTAGGGGACTATAGCACACCGCTCTAGTGTCCTTGCCCCCTCTCCTATCTTCCCACTATATATTTACAAATTCAAAAGCTATAATAATGTTGGCCTATGTACCTAATGAGCCTCATTTAAAGTAATTTCATTTATATTAATATATAAATACTTTTCAAAATATTTTACACATAGGAGAATTCCATGTCTAAAAGCACCATAAGCATAATTACACATTGAGAGAAGAGTACCTATTTATCCAAATTCTAATTGCATACAACTCTAGTAGCCCATATCTCAAGTTTAAATACATATTACTAGTCAAAATTCATAGTTAAGTCATTTAATCACATTATTAATTCACCAACATCTAATATATTGCACCAATTATTCACACACCACCATAACATGGGAGAACTACATGAAGTTTGATCCTTCTTTAGAGTATTGGTATATATGCAATGCTCAACACATGGGGTGTTAAGGTATTGCCCAAATTCAATTGATGATATCTTTTTACCCCATTGATTTGAATTATTCTTCACATGTAAGGAATCTAAGGTTTTTCAAGGAAATTCAATCATATAGTGGTCTCTGAAAGTGATTGTAATCTCCCAAAATAGAACATAAGATCCATAGATAAAGACACAGAGAATCCAAAAAACCTAATTTATTAACTACAAGTGAACATGAACACTGCATATTAGATAGAAGCACCAACCCTCTAGTGTCCTATCCATGGCACTTTTGTCCAAGCTTAGATCTAATTCCTAATTCTTAATTCTAGTCACCAAGCCACTCTACACATTAAATTTTAGACACTAATTCCTCCCACTATTATATTTTTTTATCTAAGTCATTATTTTCTCATTAAACTTTTCTATTTTTAGTAAACTTTTAAAATATAGTAGTTCCAAATCAATGAATGCTATTATTTTTATATTATTCTCTTAATTTTACATAGTAATGTTGTCACTTAGGATTTTACATAAATCCAAAATTTGATAAAATATGATAACAAGTGAATTATATATATCACCCCATTAATTATATATATATATGAAAAATAAAAGGATCATACCTTCCCATAATGTGTTCTATACTCCTCAGGACCCTTTATAGATCCATTGGTCTACTGTGAATATTGGGTATTGGTGTGAGAATTATGTGGCACTAGAATGTAAGGAAAATGTATAAGTAATGATGTATTAAGACCTACTACCCCATTATAATCACTATCACACCCTAATGGATCTCATATTTATCATGAGGCTAATTATGGAATTTTAAATTTGACTAGAATAGGAGATGTGCTAAAAATATCACATTATTTGGTGTGATCTAAATTTTAATAAAATATTTTCCTTCTAACATTGTTGTTACTATGATATGGCTTTTAACTCTTTTGAATTTTTCTATCTTCATCCTCCATACAAGGTATGAAAAATAAATAATTGGTGCTAAAGATAACTAATGTAAGAAAGCTATAGAAAATAATGTAAAGACCATGATGCCTAAAGACTCATATAAATTCATCATAAGAAAAAGTAGATATAGAAACTAAAAATAGTGTGACTCAAGTGAAAAGAGAAGGAAAGATGGGGATATTAGAAGATCTATCCATGTAAAAATATCTTAAAATTAAGATATGCTATTAGTTGACCAAAAGAAGGGAGAGTTTTACTTTAGAAGTGACTAGGAAAAAATAAGGATCTAAAATTACATAGAAATGTAAGTCAAATCATAAAAAATAAACCCAAACAATGGAAACACTATGAAGGATGCTGATCATGTCACTAGAGAATCCATACTAACCCACATATGGTCTAGCATAATCATTAATAAGAGAAATCATCCCAAAGGAGTAGGAATACCCCAAAACATGAAAGAATCATGAGGAAACCAAGGATGACTATAAATATTCTATAATATGTGAAAAAACAAACCTGAAGTTACTACCTAAGATTAAAAATGGAAACAAAGGTTGACTATAATCATCCAAAAAGAGGGGGAATCTAAAATACTAAAAATTAAAACCTGAAGGTGCTACCTAAGACCTATGAGGGAAACTAAGGATAACTATAGATCAAATCAAAAGAGGAGGAAGCTAAAGTAATATAAATTAAACTTAAATATGCTACTAAATATTAATGAGAGAAACTAAGGTTGACTATAAATCATACCAAAAGAGGGATAAACTAAATTGATACCAAAGAGTCTAAAAGACAACAATGGTTAACTATAAATTATGATACAAATATATAAAGTATAATGATATGCTAAAAATAAAATACCATGATATAAGAAATATATATATATATATACAATGGACATATGATAAAATTAAAAAATATGAGATCAAATCATGTAAATAAATATGAATTGAATAAAATAATAAAATATATGTTCACAAATGATGTGAAAGATCTCTACATACATTATTTATAACATTTTTCAAGTCTTTCTATAAATTATATCTAACTCAAACCATATCTCTTTTACCTTTTTTGATATTCATGCAAGTATTGCCTTGTGAATGAGCTCCAATGAAAAAGTAGGCATGTTTGGAAGAGGAGGATATGGAGTCTCCTGATGACAATAACATATGGGAGGAAAAAAAGGTTTCATTTTGGAAGTAATGGGACATATATCTTTAGGTTGAATATGTGGTTTTTGTCTTAGGGGAGGTTACTTATTCATCTTATATGGACCATGTGAATACTACTCAAAATATTTATGTGGAGACATATAAAAATATATGAAATGTTATTGAATGGATCTACATTTATCCATAGAATGTGTATAAAACTTTTGAAATGATAATACATCTCCTCATTTTTGGGCATATAAGTAGGTGTAATCTTTAGAGGTGGTCTATTTAGCTGAAGGGAAAAATTAACTACCTTAAAACATACATATAAATACTATCAAAGGACTTGATAGTTTGTATAATTGTGTTTACTAGTCACGTGGAATCAACAAGAGCACCTATGATTAGAATATTTATATGATTGACTATCTATGGTAGGATATGGACCTTTCACCTTTTTGTGCTAACTTTACTGGTAAGCTCTACACTCTTGAGCTAAATGACTAGAGACTTGATCAAACTTGTAATATGGATCTTCCTCTGGGGTGGATGGTAATGGTGTTGTATCCAACCTATTTGGAGGAACATAAAAAGATATATTTTTAATCTCATATAAAAATTCATTAACATCATCACATGGAGTAGAATGAAGTGATCTAGTACTAGGTTTACCATCCAATAGCTTAGAAGTAGTAGGAATTGGTTGTATGAGTGTAGTAAACATATTTAGAGGAAGCAAAATTTAAGGTTAAAAAATATATAAAAATGATAAGGTCTATCCATATATTGGTCTTCATTCATGATTCAAAGAAGCTCAAAATAATTGAAACTATGCATGAAGTAGGATTATAAGTTAGTTCCATCTCATACCTATCAATATTAATTGAAGAAGGAAGTATGTTAGGAAAGTTTAAGGGATGAGTGTTAGGTTGAATAATTTAAACAATATTAATGATAGAAGAAAACAAAGATTACTTTTAAGAGTGATAAAGAGAATAATGCTAACTAAGGATTTACACATCTTTGGCTTGGGTGTGCCAAAATATTATGGTTTATCTAGAGTGTAACCATCATCATAATCAAGAGTGGTGAGATATAGATTAATGGATTTAACTATCATGTCTATAGAATATTGACAGGAAGGAGGATTCTTGGGAATAAATACAAAAGTGGAAAAAGCAACAATTGGCTTCTTGTGAGAATGGGGTCACAAGGTAGGCATAAATTAAGATATGATACTAGAAGGAAGGCTCAATTTTTTAATTTTAAAATAGATATCATCAAGATCACCATCATCAAATTCAAATAAGTTGGGTGTAATGTTCCCCAAAATCTTGAGGTGACCACTATAACCTCAGTTGGAGTTGATAGGATAGTCAAAACACTAATATTCATGAAATGGTATGCTAGGTAAAGGTTCTAGGATTGGGATTTTAAAGATAATTTATTATTGGAAATATTCAAAATTTTAAGTGTTTGTATCACCTTGTACCTTATAAATGACACCCATGTAATAATAATTAACACATTGGCATGTGAAAGAGGCCATAGACCTCATATGATGAGTCCAAGAATGGCCAAGCAAAATATTATAAGATAGGGGTAAATTTAATATCATGAACTTAACTCTAACTATAAAAGGTGGCATCATGATATGAATATCAAAAAAACATAATGGAGGCATTTTTATTTAGTCATATCCTTGGCATGTGCTATGGGTAGACTTAACATTACATTCAAAATATCCTAGAGTTTTAATGAATTATAAGGAGGCAACACAAGTCCCAAAACCTTTGTCTATAAATTTTCACTTGACTTAAATGTCAAACACTTAGATTCTAATAAAAAGTGATGGTCATTTGCATGGCATAATATTCATTTAGGATTATAGATGAGAGAGGAAAGTTTAAGTAAATAGATGCATCTGTAGTGTGATCAACATGGATGGACAACTCTTTGTGTTGTTGCAAGATGCTTTCCTTAGACCAAGGAAAGGTAGATTATTTCTCCATAAGTGGTGTTTGATGAATATTTAGGTATATTAATATACCATTATTATTGTATTAACATTCCACTATGCTAGGGATTAAACAATATAATGACCTCTCACAATCTAACCATACCAATGAAATCCAAGGTAATAAGGACAATGTCAAGAAATCTAAGATCATACCATTGTAATCTAAGGAAACTCAAGGCCATACCAATGAAATACAAATCAATGATGATGTAATGTGATAATGAAAGAAAGCCTTGAATTTATATAGAGAGAAATGACTCATTAATATATATGGTTGTATTAATGTAGGTGGTTAGATAAATTTAAGTGGTTAAAATTGGTTGCCTAAAGTTCACTTTGGTGTGTAACTTGGAATTTATTGAAAGTTGCCATGTGAGTGTGAAAATTGGAAATTAGTGCAAGTTTCCAAATCCAAATAGGACTATTTTATAATAGCTAAAATAAAACATCCTAAGAAAATTACTTACTGAATAAGTAAGTTTGGTTTAATTGAAAATTTACACTAGCACCACTTAAGTGAAAATTAGGGAGAGTGTAAAAAATAAGGCTAAACCTATCAAATGGGTCCGAGCACTAGCTGTGATGAGGTACCTATGTAAAATGAAATCAAAATACTTCTTTGGAAAAGAGATGCACTACAAGGATCTCACCAAGAAAGTTGTACAATAGTATAAGATAACTATAAAAAAAATAGTGAAATGCACCTCAAGTATCTTAAAAAAAATGTACACAACTCCCTTTTTAATTTTAAATTGGGTGAGATGGATGAAAAAATATCAAAATAATAGTATGGCATGAATCAAGAGATACATGGTAAGGATCTCACTATTAGTGATAATAAATCCATCACATGGATCTAAAAATAACTTCAAATAATTGAATTGATGCTTAGAACACCATAAGGTGCATTTGATTTGTAAAATAAACCATCACAAAATGAGATTTACTCTAGGAAGGGAGCACTGTAAATTAGTATGAATGATGCATAGAATATGTAATTAAACAATGGAGGAACCGTGATAGTATATTCCACATAAGGAGTGTTGATGACACTAACATAACCAATCATCAATCAATCCCAACTGAACATGAATGGTCGAATAATAGGCTTGTAAATGATTTAGTACCATGTGCAAAAATGGTGCATGCAAGGAAACATCTGGATCATATTTAGGACTCTCATGACTATATGAATCTGATAAGGTGTTAGGACTCTCTCATGCCTAATATAATAAAGGTTAGGTATCTTAGGAATGATAGAATATAAATATGACACTTGATTCTCATACTTGAGTAAAATATATGATGAATGTTTAAATGTAATAGAGGTGTGTCACTCAATGTCCTCTAAAATTTTAGGGAAAAAACAAATTGGTGTGAATATCATACAAAGTGGTCTCCAATAATAAGTGGAAACACATGATAGATATCCAATGCTATGGAAATCAATCTAGGAAACAAGTTAGATGGGCAACACAATGCCCTTTTTATGATTTCCAAGAGCTCTGCTAGAATAACCCATGGTGCAGAGAATCCAATAACCACAACTAGTATTATGATGCTTAAATGAGGCAAGTACATCAAAATTGTGATCAACAAAAGTGTGGGTTATAACAAAGACAACTATAAGTGTAACATGATCAAAATATGACTCATCTAATAAAATCTTTGATGTCTTCATAGACCATAAGAATGAACTATAGAATTTATGGGAAAACATTGTCTATTATTTTTGATTGATGCATTTTAAATCATCACCTATGATTCATAATTAATAATAAAACATGAGAGTATCCAAGGGATGTGTTCCATATTTAGATGTAAGTAGTGAATGTGGAATATGTGTGGTAATTGTCAACTCAACATGATCACAATGTTATTGCAAGAGTGCAACACTTACTTACAATGTGTGAATGAGTAAGATAAGATCTACATGTTTTGTGAGGAGGAGTTTTTTTTGCTTTGAGGGACCTAGTTTCCTCTAAAAATTGAATAATATCTTATTGAGGCAAAAAAATCTCAAAGCATAGAATATCACTTTCAACTTGTAATTTATTATTTTCTTGAATTAGTGAGTTTGCATTAGGGCACAAAGCCATTACAAGAAAAAATGAATGAAAATGCACTATGAAAGGGGGCTTGAATGAGTCTCTAAATAAAAGGGGAAGGTGTTAAGAAAGTGGATTTGAAGGAGACATGCCGCAAACCACATGTATGCCAATGTATGAATGTCTAAACATAAGAATAGTCTATGAACAAGAAGTGTGCCAAAATAGGAATAAGGCACAGTCCTTAAGAGTTCTGAGAGAAAGTGTTTAGGACCCAAAATAATTTTTTAAAACTTCATAAGTAGTGAAATGATAAAATAATGCCTCCCAATTGCTTATAATGATGAAATTTACAAAAAACTTCCCCATGATACACATTGAGTTGAAAATGGGAAATAGAATTTTTTTATTTTTGTATAATATGACTCAATTTTAGTTAAAAATATAGATTGTAAGTGAAAAAACATAGTTTAAAAAAAAACCATCAAAAGTTGTTTGGAGTGTAGAGAAAATGAATCATGGAGTTTAACAATGTTGTACTATAAAGTATGTCTATTGATATCTAAAAAAAATAGACTTTAATCCATAGTAGTGAAGAATTGAATATACTATGTAGAAAAGGTTAGAACCATCTTATAATTTAATAAAAATCACCTCCTAAATCCAAGGGATGCTCAAGATATGAGTGAAAAGGCACAAGTGTGTTTGTAAAAATGTACAATGGAGGGGGGTTTATCAAAATATGAAGATGCCAAACGAGAACATAAATATAATATAGGGTACTAGATTAAAATAAAAAATAATTTTTTTATGGAGATGTCTAACTATCTATTAGACTAGGCCCCACCCACTAGTCTTTGTGTGGTAAAAAGTGCCCTTTTGTAATGTGATGTAGTGAAAAATAAGACTTGGAATATATGTTGTGGAAAAAAGTCACTTGGGGGGGGGGGGGGGGCGCTGGTGGTTGAACCTACACCCTCCCCTAATATAGATGTATTAATAAAATAAAGTTAGGTAAATTTCCCTTTGACAATTTCAAAAATATAGTCACAAAACTTTAGTTTTATTTTTTTTTAAAAGAGCCCAGTCAACAATAGAAGCTAGTTGGTGGTAGTTAGGCAAGTGGTGGAGGCAGTTAGCTGGGTTGGCCAAGTAGGTGAGCCACCAATATTGACTAAACATACACATTTAAAACACTTAAATTATAGTCATACAATGCCAATTGTTAAAAATAAATCCTCTATTAATTTTGAAAAAAATGGTTTATAGGTTGTTGGGTAGTGGAGAAGCCATAGGTTGTGGGATGAACTATGTATAGGGGTAGTGTGTTATCCCTATGGGGTTTTATGTAGGTTTTGGGTGCTTTTTAGTGTAAATAGGTGGATGGGGGTGGGCCATGAAGAGGAGGGAGCAAGGGTGGAACATAGGGTGGGGGAGGTCATTTTGAATGAAGAAGAAGGGAAGGTGTAGGTGTGGTAATTGGACACAGAGGGGATGGGGGAGTGAGTAAAAGGTGGGATAGGGGTGAACATCGTATTGGGAGTAGGCATGGGCAAAGCTCACCAATTTTTTTGTTATATATAAATATTTATATTTTTAATTTTTGAATTAAAAATAAATAAATATTTTTTAAATTAAAATTTTAAAAAATTAATTAATAAATAATTTATTAAATAAAAAATAAATACAACAAATAAATAAAAAATCCCCCTATTTTTATCAAATTATGAAAAATGCATAGTTAAAAAAAATAACCCTATCATTATTTTTTTTATTTTTAAAATTAATAATAAAAATATAAAGACCCCAATTTTAAAAAAATCCAAACCTTTTTTCTATCAACTATAAGAATTGACTAAAATGTTGACACCAATCAAGAGCACAACAAAGCTATTTTCTATAAAATGAGATCGTACCCCCCTAAATTAGTTGCTCTAGATGCATCTGTATGTTCAAATCTAGCTAAAAATACATGGATTATCCATATATTGATCAATAATTTGTAGGCTTGATATGCATATTTGAAGCTATGGGTATCTATTTTTAGAAAAATAAAGGCTAAACTAATTTTATCAACTTATACAGACATAGTGGAGAGGTCTAATTTTATCCAAGCCAAAACAAAAACTAAAAATAAAA
>JARHVA010005723.1:0-35000 GCA_037957365.1 Torreya grandis
TTCAATTTATTATAATTATTTCATGATGAATTTATGATGAAAAGGGGAAGTAAGAACTAAATACATAAATGGAGTCCTGCAAAGCATGGAATTAAGTTCTTCTAAAAAGTTCCAATGGGATTTAGAAGAAGAACCAATGTGAGGTTTAGAAGGTAAGGTATATTTTTAAGGAATGGAAGCTATTTGGGGTTTGGAATAAGGAGGAAATTTATCATGGGCTTATGAAGCTAAATGAGTGTTTGTAGTATATTTGATAATTTTTTCCTCCAAAGATGATTTATTAAGTTTTGTGATAGTATATTTGTGAGATAGTTTATGATGATAGTTGATCTTAGTGGTATTAACATATTGATAATTATTGTAACATTGGTCATAGTTAACATCAATATCACAAACATCCTTGGTAAATTTTTGATTATTAGACATAAAAAAATATTTTTTGTTATTATAAGAAAAAGCTTTGGGATATTTTCATTTTTGAGAAGCAGTATTGTACTCTTGAAAATAGATTTGAATCATGGATTCATGATTGAATGAATCACCAAGAATGTAGGAGATAAAAAAATTAGTAAAAATTCAATAAGTTTCATGGGAATGCCCAATGTCAGCATGAAACTAATAAAATTTATTAGGTTCATTCCATTTAGAAGGATTATTATGATAAGTAAAGGGTTTAGAGGGTGGTAAGAATTATTTCATTTGTTGCACAATTAGTGGTATGTGAGAAGATGGAGGATTGTTGGCTTTGGAAACTCCTTGTTTGGTTTGAGGAGTATTTCTAGTGATGGAATTGGTATAAGTTTGAAAAGATAATTTAATAAATTTAGTATTAGGTTTTAATTGATTCATGAGGAAGTCCTTATGTTTGGTATGGTCAAGAGCTCTATGAAGTATTTGAGAAGCAAAATTTCAAACATTATATTGAAGTGAAGGAGTTAAAGAAATTATAAATATTTTAAATAAATTATCATTGGTCATGTTATGGTCAAATTTATGGGCTAGTTATTTCCATCATTTGATAAAATCATGGGTTGATTCAGTGGGAGATTGCTTCGCATTGATGAAATGGCTAAGATAATTTTAGGAAGATCATTATGTTGAAACTCTTTAACTATAAGATTGACTAAATCCTCAAGTTTCTAAATGGAATGTTGGGGAATTTGGTTGTACTATTCCAATACATTTCTAGTGAAAGTTTTAACTATAATTTTAGTGGAGGTAAAAGTATCAGTTTAAATCCACTCTTTATAAATATTACCAAATGCTTTAAGAAAGGATGCAGGGTTTTTAGTCCAATCATACTTGATAGTTGGAGATAGATTACAAATATCAATGGACATGATGAAAGGAGTTAAAGGCTTATTTTGGATATTTTGAAGCATTTTTTTATTCATGATAGATTGAGGAATAACATTTCTTGAGGCATATCTAAGAGGTGAAGGAATAAAATTTGGATTGGATTAAGGATTCATAGCTGGAGGTTAATTGGCCATATTGATAAAATGATGTTGTAATTACATGATTTGAGAGGTGTTAAAAGTTTGCATTATGTTCATTTGTTGTATTAATTATGTGATAAGTTTAGTTATATCAAATTGTAGGTTGATGTTTGTAGGATAACTCCCCAAATTGGTATTAGGGGGAGGGTTTGTGGAAGATGGATTACTAATGGGATTGTTAGATAAAATTGTATCAATGGTTCCCATATTATGTTGAAAATATTAAATATGAGAATTGTCTTAATAGGTAAAAAAAAATATTATATCTACCTAATTCATATTGGGGTATTATTTCAACCATGTTACAATTCATAGACAAATGAGGGGAAGAGGTGCTCCAAGAGCGAGGGTTCTCTTAGGAAGTAAAGAGAGGGAGAGAAAAAATACCCCATATAGTGTTTACATGCATTTAAGTTTTCCGATAAGATTCTAATATGGGAATTCATGATGTTTTGATAAAATGAATAAAATTCTAAGGAAATAAAAAAAATAACTAAGTCATCTAGATGTCAGAACTAAGGTAATAATAAGAGCACCGAGTCGACTAGGTCAACTAAGTACTGTTAGATAGGGGTTGAGAAGAGGAAAAAGTCTACTAGTCTAACTAAGTACTATAAATAGGGATAAATATAGAATTATAAGGATAAAAAGTCAACTAGGTTGATTTAGTACTATAACCTAATATAATGAAAGGAGTATTGGGTCGACAAGGTTGACTTACTACTATAGCTAGGGAAAAATATAGTCTGTAAAAGATTGTGTTGAATAAAATGACAGTGTGATAATAATAGAAATTTTTTTTAATGTAATTTGAAGCAATAAATATAAGTAAATATACAAAAAATTAGATCGATGAGAATGATCCAATTAGAACACAACACAAAACCTTACATAAATGTTGGCCAATGTAAGTTTTTCCAATACAACACACAATGATTAGAGAGCAAGTAGTCAATTAAAAAATTAAATTCTAAATAATTGGTCATCTTGAGTTTTAGTTAGATTATTATTAAATGTTATTTTAAGTGTGATAGGGAGGATTTTTGAAAATAGGAAACTATAAATCAATCTATGGATGGTTTGAAGATGTTTAGGCTGAAAGGAATCTATGTTGGCAATGGTAATAGTTTGGTAGTGGGGCCTACCTCCTCACTTCACAATCCCACATTTATAATGTTTTTGGGTGTTTTTCCAATATATACCATTAATTACATGTTTATACTTGTCTATAAAACCAAGTTGGCTTCCCCTTTGGTGATGAAACCAAGTAGGTAGGCCTTGGGAAGATAAATATTAAATGAAATTTGAATTTTTTTTGATTTGGTAATGTGTGAAAAAATATAAAAATAGTGAAAATAAATGGTGTTATAAAAAACCACCTAATTAGACTATGTGAGCTACTCTAAGCATGTAAACATCTAAAAATGAAAGTGTGAATTATTTACTAGCATATCATTATTAATTCCCAAATTAAAAATGGTACATAGTTGGTTCAGAGGACATTATATGTAAATATTATAGAATAAAGTCTACTAGGTCACTAATATTATATATAATTAAGAGTCCTTAAGAACTAAGTTAACCAGGTTGATTTAGTCTTTTAGACAGAAGATAGGCTATAGAGCTAAGTTGACTAGGTCAAATTAGTTTGCTATAGGATTATAGTTTTGAAGACTACAAACTTGCATAAAATATAATTGTAATGAAGTAGTGAATTTAAAGAGAGATAAAATAATTAACCTTGGTGGGTTGGAAGATGTTGATGATTGAAAATTTTCCATTGAAGTGCCTTAAATGTTGCTTTTAATTTATACCAACTAAGTCAACTAGGTCGATCTAGTTCTATGAAACCCTATTTTTTAAAGCATGTTAAGATGACTAAGTCAACTTGGTTTACTTAATTTTTTATTTGGATGTTAACTATAAGACTAAGTTGACCTCTATGACTTATTTTGTTACTGTAGATGTTGATTGGAAGACTAAGTTGGCCTATTTGACATACTTTGTTATCTAGGACTAAATAAGAGTATTGTGATGGCCTAATCAATCTAGTAAACAATATCTAATAAAGACATTAATATAAATAATAAAGTCATTTTGATGTGACTATGTGTTAAACCTACACACATAATTTATAACTATGCCATCCTAGTCAACCTAGTATCAAAAATATAAAAATAATAATAAAATGATAAAAATAAAATCATGAAAGAAATCCTACAAGAGTTAGATTCATTTCAAGTTCACAATATTATATGTAATGGGAAATGAAATAGATTCTAAAAATCAATCATATCTCAAAGAAGATAAATCCTACTTTCACTTCTGATTGGGAATACATTAAATAATGAAGGTCATGACCAACATGCATCTGGTTGACCTAACCAAGTGATCTCTTACCATAATAATATCACTAGGGAGGGTTACAAATCTTCCAATCAAGTAAAACTATGCAATAACCTTAACTAGGTCCTATGTTTTCATATTCACTAAACTAATAACAATTAAATTAAAAGTCTAATCTAGTGCTCACCAAAGCTTATAGCAAAAAGTAGGGGTTAGTAAACATAAAAGTAAACATGCATAAGAGAATCCTAATTAATATATGTATAGGTAAAACCATAACGCATGGAGGAATAAATGTTATTCAAAATCCATTAGTTATGTTACCTTTATCTACTAAAGAGAGGATCAAAGTTAGATATACTGAGATGGAAGATGAACCCATCAAGACTCAATTTTTTTTGGCAAAAGATTATTTGTAAAAGGTTGTGGCTTTTAAGGATCACTAAGAAAGGCTAAAACATCCATGAATTATCCATAAGATAATATTCTTCACCAAGTAGAAACACTAAGCTAAGAGTCTTCAAGTAGAATGGTAGAAGACCAGATCATAAAAAAATGCAAATGAATAATAATTCTTACCTACTCCCTAAAAATGGAAAAATGGATGTGTTTATATAGGTGGATCTAACCTTAAATCCTTATAAAAGTTTTAGCTAACAAGGTCGACCCAATTGACATAGTATCATAATTAAAAAAAAACTAACTAGGTCATAAACTAGGTTGACAAGAGGTAGACCTAGTCCCTAATAAGTTTTATCAATAATAATACAAGGTCTATGTGGATGACATAGCCATGTAAACTATCAAAAGGGAACTAAATTTAGGGAAAGGGATAATGAAGGTGGTAAAAGATAGAGTGTGAAAAATAAGAATCAAAGATTAGGGTAATGGTTTTTAGGAGATAAGTGTGTAGATAGTAAGTGGCAAAAAGGGACAACAATCTTGTAAAGTACCAATGATTTTCCCACCCTTTCTTGATATACCCCTTCAGGTATGTGCTCAAAGAGATTGAGACTTTATGGGTTCCTAAAAGATAGAAAGAATCAATAATTTATAAAGTTTTAAAATATTATGTGTATACATATTGTGCTTTGGTTGTCACAAAAAATGTCTATTTGTCATTTAAATTAGATGCAAAACTTATTGATAATCCCCTCAAGCCAAATAACCTTAGTGGAAAAATTAACAAATCCTTTTTATTTTAACTCTATATAAGATAAATAAATAACATTCTACTTTTTACTTGACCAGCTAATTAAACCTAAACTAATGGAGAAACTATATCTTCAAGTAGACTTATGATTATGAATATTGCTAGCCAAATCTGAATCTATATACCCAATCAAGTCAACTTAAATTCCTACTCTATAATGAATCCTAAAATTATGAGTACCCTAAATTTAATGGATAATCAAATTTATTATTTTCTAATGTAGATCATGTGGTTCCTACATAAATATAGATACCATGTCCACTAAAAATGAAATATCAAGAGTAGTGTGTGTATGGTATCTAAGACTACCAATAATCTGTTGATACAAGTTAGTATCAACCAAATGAGATAGATAATTAGCCTCAAGTTACACACCAAATAGAAAGAGAGTTGAAGATGGCTTATAATCATCCATATTAAACCATGAAATAAAATAAAGATCATACTTGGATTTTCCAATAGTGATCCTAGAGTTAGACCAAGATATTTTAATCTCAAGGAAGTAATGCAACAATCCCAAGGCAATCATTAAGAACCTTTTAGATAAATTAGTTTTCACTACTATAATGGTGGATGAAAAACTCACTATGATTAATAGGTCATCCATGTAGGAGAACCAAAATCAATAGTGAATCCAATCAAAAGAAGAAAGGAGTCCATCTTGGCATATTAATCTTGAGGAGCTTGTCTGAGTACATAAATAGATTTATAAAGTGTAAAAAATAAGGAAGAATATTCCATAAATATTTTTGGTTATTCCATGTATATTTCCTCTTTGAGGTCAACATGAATAAAAAAAACTCTTCACATCCATTTGATGAACATCCTAGTGATGTGTTGTGGCTATAGGAAGACTGAGTTAGATTGATCTCATTTTATCAAATGGGTCTTACAACTTGGTATAGTCAATGTTAGGTACCTAAAAAAACCCTTTTTTACCAAATATGCTTTAAACTTATCTATGGACCCAACTCCTACAAATTTTGTTTGTTATATCCACTTACATCAAATAATTTTATCCCCTTAAGAATAGGGACTAAATCTCAATTATTCTTCTGAAGTATGGATCCCTACTCCTCTTCCAAAATAAAATCCCACTCAAAAGTACCTGATGACTTATGAAATAAATATGGATTAGAAGTAGATATAATTAATTCATGTAGGGTAATATAAAATTATAAACATGTTCGCTTGGTGTCTAATGGATCTCCAAACTAATTTCCAACACTTTTTAGTTTCTATCCCAAAGTGGACTAGTGCTAAGAGAGTTAAGATGAGATTCCTCATCATCTAAAGATATTTTTGGAGGAGGTGAGTCCTAATAACTACTCTCATCATCATAACTAAAAGAAGAATCTAGATCATCAGGAAGTTACTCAAGTAGATATGAACTAATAAAATTATAATAAAATCTTAGTTCATCCAAGGAAGAGGGAGGAGTGTTGAGTGTGAATTATAATGGACCATATTGAACGTGAAAAATTCTCTCAATGAATAATTCATGAGTGGTGGGATAGAGAATCATGTATCCCTTAACACCCTCAGGATATACAACAAAGATGTAAGGATAAATCTAAGGTTCCATTACCTTACATTTATTATTAGGAATGTGGTCCATAACATGAGATACAAAACACTAGAAGTGCTTGATTGAGGGTTTTCAACCACTCCATGCTTAAAAATGACTAATTCCCTTCACTGAGTTATGAATAAATAAATTTTGGATATAATAATCATAATTGATGGGCTCAACCTAATACTAAGGTGTATAAGACTTAGAGGGTAGCATACAGTTGGCCATTTTCTATAAGGACTTATTCTTGTGCTCTATAACACCAATATATTGAGGACTATATGGAACTATATGCTATATTTCAATCTCATTTGATGTCTATAAATGCTCAAAATTATTACTAATATACTCATCACTATTATCATTATGTAAAATCTTGATGGTTTTACCTAACTATATTTATACAAACACCTTGAAGTCCTTAAAATGATCAAAGACCTCATATTTTTTATTAAGAAAGTAGACCCAAGTATACTTTGAGAAGTCATCTATGAGAGTAATCATGTATTTAGTCATTTTGAAAGGAGTTGTAAATGGACCAATAATGTCACTACAAACTACATCAGATATTTGTATATCAATCCACTATTTTATTTTTTCATACTTCTCTTTAGGATGCTTACCAAGTATGTAACATTGGCAAACTCCATCAAAAAATGAACATGTGGAAACTGTAAAACCATGTCATGATGACTGAGTTACTCCATTTATAAATAGTTAAGATGGATGAATCACTAATGTAATAATTTAATCACCCCATTTTAATGAGTGAGTAATATAGTAGAGGGTTAATCAAGAGAAAAATTTAAGAAAGTAAACAATTGTGACTGGTGGTCTACTTTCCCAAATGTAACTATGGAATCACTATCTATTTCCATAATAAACATTGAATTAGGTGTGAACTCAACTCTCTTTCCCAAGCCAATGTGAGTGATATGATAAATATATAGGATATTGGTGGAAAATAAGGGAATATAAAACATCTTAAAATGCCCCATCAATCACTTCAATAGAGCCTCTTCCACTAACTTTTATAGAAGTATCATCACTCAATAATATATAAGGCATATAATAAGGATCTAATAATGAGAAAAGATCCTATGATTAATATGTGTGGTGTAAGGCACCATAATCAATTACCCATGTGGAAGGTTTGGATGTAACTACAATAAGTGTTTTTCCCTTATCTTTTCCCTTTTTATTATTATTTTCCTTATAAGACACTTATGCTCATGAACTCTAATTGGTTAAATCAATGACACTAATATTTTTCTTCTCAATCATCTTATTCAATGGGTCAATCTGCTTCTTCATACACTTGGTTTCATCATGCCCATATTTATTATAATAGGCAAAGATGAGTCTATCTTTCTTGGGCTCCCATTTGAAGAGGATGAATATTTTGATGATTTGGACTTAGAATCATAAAAATTGAGATTTTATTTACTTTGGGTCCTTATTATTTTTCTTCTCCTTACTACTAAAATATTTTTGTTTGTCATGAATCAAAATTAAGTCATGTGATTCAGAGGACTTTAGTGTACCCATTATAATAATCTTATCTTAATCCTAAGTCAAGTCAACAACAAATTCATCCAAGGATGTCATGGTATATGTATCTCCAAAGGCACACTTGGTGGCATGGAAGGTAGAAATGAAGACATAATAGTTAGATCCCAATTTGGTAAGGATGGAAATAATTAATTGATCATCTTATTTGTTAATGCCACATAATTTCAAATATAACCTAAGTTATTTGAACTTTATAAAGAAGTCCTATATAGGATCAAAATTACTTGGTCTCAAATTAATGAGTTCATTCTCTAAATTATGACCCCTCATTATGTCCTACTTCCCAAAGAGTGTTTCCAATGTGGTTTGCATTGGATTAGGAGTAGTTACATATTCAATATGAAATAGTAGTTGGGAGACATATATCAGAACAATAGAATGTAGGCTTCCTCATTTATATTGTACCACATCAATTTCTCTACATTTTATGCTAGTTATATTTCTATACCCATAGTGATCTTGTATAATCCTTTAGTCCTCAATGGGATTTTTATTTTTACTTTCCACTCATGATAGTTGAATGGTGTAAGAAGTGGAACATGACTCTGATTCATGGCATTAAGTAGGTATGTGTTGAATTGAGTTATGCTATAAATTAAATAATATGAATCCCATTTGAAAAAATATAGGTTTAATTTTACAAGGCATGATAATAAAACTAATTCATAGAGATAAAAAAACTCACTTTCAAAAAAAATTCTAGAAAAGGAGCTATTGGTTGAAAGTTACGAAAGTTTGATGCTATTTATTGTAAAATAATTCTCTACTTTACATAAATTTGGGTGTACAAAACTTTGGCCCAAATTTTTGATGAAAATTTCAACCCCCTTGGGATGGTTTTTACCAAGGGATAAAATCCCATGTGACTAGGGGGCTAAGGGAATTCGATAGTCAGGGATGTGGTCTATTGATGTAGTAAATTTTTTTTATAGTGGAACTTTAAACTATTAATTTAACTCAAAATATCAATAATTTTTTAGGATATTGAATCATCTCATACTTTTTCCATCAAATTTTAGGTTTTTTAAGTATTCATAAGTTTTGGCGAGTGATGGGAGGACTCATAACTCTAGTAAGTGCTTGCATGCACATAATTCTTTTCCAAGTCTAGAATCTCTAGATCTAGTAAAATTATGGAAAATCCACTAAATACCTACTTAATATCTCAACAAACATAAAAAATTACAAAAAAGGATTTTCCCTTGGAGACCCCATATGGTACATATGTCTTTGAAATCAATGATTATGCCATGAAACCCTTTAAAATGTCTAGAATTGATTATCATGAAACTAAGTCATATTTATAACTGATACTAAGATTTTGACACCTTATGAATCTTTTGGCACTAGATATTTTACATGAAAATATAACAAATTAAATATGACCAACAAGAGACACCTTTCTCTTTTTCTTTTTCTAAATTTAGATCAGTAGAGGACCCTAGAAGAAGAGCAAAATCTAGAAAATGGTGAATCTTCAATATGTTATGTCAAAAAATGGAATATATGTGACATTAAAGTTGAAAATTAATAATTCACAACATGAATAATGGAATTATAATACAAAAATGCTCTGATACCATGTTTGAGTGGGCCACAATCAAGGATTGATCTAGATAGGATCAAATGCATGAATAAATTACCTATTGTAGAAGTGAAATCAAACATTAGATAGAAGAATTTTATTTCTCAATGATTGAAATATTTAAATATTATCATCAACATAATTAGCCATAAAAACTTTATATAATGTATATACACATGTGGAAGATAAACATGTCTTCACATCCTCATGAATGTGGGATTACCTTTCACAATGACCTAAAAGGACACCTAAGCAAGCTAAGTAAACATGTGTAGGAAAAAATCATTAAATGGAATAAAAAGCTACACTAAAAGTATCTTATATATAAAAATAAACAAAATAATTTTCACTTTTTTCATTAATTATAGAGAAATAAAGAGAAGCATTTTCATGTTTTGTAATATTTTTAGTATCTAGTAAATAAGAAAAAAAATCAACATTTGTAACATGTGGATCATCTAAAGAGAGAGAAAGAGAAGTAATTTCAACTTGTATAACATTTAAATAAAAAAAAGTACATTCAAATTTCATAGCATTTATATCATCTAATAAAGGGGAAATGCATTCAAAATTTATCACTTTTGTATTTTTTAGTAAGGAATAAGTACACTCAAATTTTAACACATTTTCATCATATACTAAAGGAATACATTTATCTTTTTTAATATTTACATCATCATGAGAAACATCTATGCATGTAAGAGAAAGATCATTTTTAGATTGTAATTCATGCAACATAGAATGAGTAGGAAAATTCATATTAGTCTTACATTCCTCTTGTGCTAAATTATACCTAAGAGATATTTATAAAGGAAGTGTAGGGGAATTAATCTCTACAATTTTAAAGTAATATTTGGTTCTTATTATTCACCATCATAATCAAAGCCATAACCATTTCCTTCACAATAATTTTTTTGAAATACATCATTATCATTTTTAATCATATAATAATCATCATTAGTCCATTTTTTATAATAATCATAGGGTATAAATGTGCTATAAAATACATAATCTAAGAGATGAGGACCATTATATTTTGAAATACATGCATTATAATGATCATAGGGAATAAAATTACTAGAAAATATAACAACTAAAGGGTAAGAGCTATTATGGTTGTTAATAGAGGTGGTCATTCTAAATTATAATATTGAAATAAATAAAAATAATAATGATTATTCCAAAACAACACTCTTATATGAAAACCCTAACATGTGAAAAATAAATAATTAACAATTATGATAGATACATTAGTTATTTTTAAAATGAGAAAGAGGTTTAAAATTAAAATAAAAAATTAGATGAAACCTAGAAAATAATTAAAAAATATATGCACACTTCCTCCCCTAAACAAAATTTACTAAAAATAGTAAATATAAAATTATAAAACATCCATATAATATTTTGGTGAAAAAGAGGTTTTTTATCCACTCAATACATGTAGAAACAACCTCAAATAATTTTAATTTTTTTATGGATCAGATATGATTTGAGCAAGGAAGGATAAGTCACAAGCCAAGGCAAGGAAACCCTAATGGTAAAATAAGGGTGAAGACTTGGGTTAAATAATAAAAATAATTCTTATTTGTGAAAGAATAAGGGGAAAATATAGATCAAATCTAAAATGATAAGAAAAAAATTCTAGATCTTAAAAAGGGTATAGAACCTAATGTAAAAATAAGATTTGTAATGTTCAAACAATACATAGGGTCACAAATATGTTTTACCTAAAAATTTATTAATGTGACACTAAACCTTTAATTAGATATAACTAATAGAATATGATTTCATCTATGAATTACTATTAACAATCATAAATACATTTTTGACAAGTATATTTTTGACTAGCAAGTTCAAAAATTATAATGACCAATTTAAAGGGATATAAAGACTTATCTTATTTATCACACTTCCCTTATCTATTTCAATTTGAAATTTGAATATGTTATTGAATTATATGGACATTTGAAAACATCATTATTTACTTTCATGGACATTTAACAAAGTCATGTCCATTTAATTTTACACATGCCCCTTGTTTGTGATCTCCTTAGACTATTACCTTTTGACTTACTTTTGAGTGTTATTATTTTCTTGTTTATATTATAATATTACTATCTAGATGTTTCCATGATTTTTATAATTTATCTTTGGCCTACATGTGATCACATTGCTTCTATGCACTTTAATGATACATTTACCTAGACATGTTTTTTTTATATGCTACATAGTTATGTTCCCATATTTAAAATTATATTACCCTTTTGAGGTGAGCTAACTAGCAGGTACTATTTTTACCTCACCTTAAATGGTGGGGGGGGGAGTCATACTAGTGGGGGCATGTCATGGTGACATGGCTTCTACATTTTCACAGTCATTAGATTTAGTGGGGTCATGATTTGGAAACATATTATCCACACTCACACAATATATAGTAGTTACACTAGTTTTTAGATTTAGTAGGGGCATGTCATGGTGACATGGATTCCACATTTTCATTTTTTTTCAAATTTAGTGGGAGCATGCTTTAGAATCATGTTATCCATACCTACTCAATGTTTTATATCTATAGTTTATAGTGGGGGCATATTTTAGAAACACATCCTCCACATTTATACTTTAATCATTTTTAGATTTCTCCATCTATAGTTGGGCCATGCTTTGGAATCATGTCCTCCATACTTACATAGTTTTTTTAATTGGAAAAACCACACAATTATATTATTTTGATACACATTTATGGAATAATTATATACATGGTACCATTTTTATATAGAGTTTCAACATGAGACATATCTAAGGTACATATTTTATGCAACATGTGTCTAATATTTGAAAATCTAAATCAATATCAGACTACAAAACTATTTGAATGTATTGGTACCCTATGAAATTTTATGCACTTTAGTGAGTCAAAATACCATAGTAGTTAGTTCACCTTTTGGTATGGTTCAGGGGATTAAATCATTCAATCTTTCTATTTTTTGATCTAAGACTTGATCAATCAAACTAGCCAGGTTATAAGTATTATTGGGTTGCATAGTTGAGCTAATCTCAACTTCTAGGTGGTAACTAATTTTTAATGAAAAATTATGGCCATATTATTTAGAGACTCTTTTTATCTATCTCTTTGGATATATTAACTTTAAATAATTATCTATACTTATCTTAATCTTAGTTTCAAATACTTACAATGATACATCTTTTACAAAAACAACTTTATGATAAGCAAGGTGATTACATCAACACACATGTGTGATCTTAAACATTGATCTTTGAATTTCAATTTATTTCAAGTAATTTTTATCTAAATCATATGCACTAATTATACATTGTAACATGATCTTGGTTATCATTCAGTCACCAATAAATCAATCAAATTTAACTCAAACAAAACACTCATATTCAACTCAAGTAAAGACAAGGTGTGGATACACACCCATATACTTATTACTTTCATTTAAACTATTAATTTCATTACTAAATAAAATTTGGGTAAATCTATAAAATATTATGTGATTATGTATCACCTTAGTCTTTTACACTTGGAAAACTCAAACCCTAGATGTTACTCTTAGTTCAAAAAATGCCTTGCTTTTGAAAGATTCACATTTTCTCTATCTTGTGCCCCTTGGCATATATATTCACTTAACTAGCCTTATATTGATGTCATATACATCCCATATTTCCAAAAATCCTTAAAATTTACTTATCTTACACCTCTATAAGTTTTGATCCTTTGTTTGCTCTCCTTGTCACTAAACACTAATATTTGGGATATACAATACCATCGACATTATTGTGTTACCTTGATGCAAATATATAATGCCCAAAATTTATCTAATTTACAAATGAAACATATTACAATTATCATCCTAAGTGTTTTAATGTGAGTTATCTCCTGATAAGATTGGTATAAATACAATATCAACCCTCATTCATTTTTCACCTAGTAATTAGACCAAAAGAACACTCAATAAGCACTCAAAACATACTCAATTTATGAAAGGCTTACCTATCCTACCTTATATTGATATCATTAAAATTAATAACCTAGATATAGGTTTGAATTACTAAAGGAGTAATCATAAGGTCATATGTTACAAGTTAAAATCTAGGTCACCATTGTACTTATTTTACACACATTAGATGATTCACACATAAGCCAACATGTAGGGGAAAACTACATGAGTTTGAGTCTCTCTTATATGATATTATATATGTAGGTATCACCATTTTAAAATGAGGTCTTTATGAGTCATCTGGACTCTATGTATCCATTAAACTATTTTTACCAAAGGTTACATTGAAGATGGAAAACTAAGGTTTAACCATTTCACCAAGAGAGACAGTCCATGACCTAGATCTAAATGTACTAAAGTAAAGGTGAAGCCAAAATTAGAATCATAAATGTGGTCATATCCTATTTTAGTATATATTTTATATAATACACTAGTATCAAACTTAGATATTAGTGTTAACATAACTATCTCATGCTGATGCAACTATTTAAAGACCCAGAGGCACGAAATCAATAATTTGATGACTAATCTATAAATTTATTCCTATCTACTTCCTACTTGTAATAGATCCAACAATTTATTAAAATTAGAAATAATTAAGTACTTTATTTTATGTCACACACACACACACACACACACACACACACACACACACACACACACACACACACACACACACACACACACACACACAGACACAGACACACTCACACACACACTCACACACACACACACACACACACACACACACACACACACACACACACACACACACACACACACACACACACACACACACACACACACACACACACACATACACCAAAATAATTTGATGACTGATCTAGAAATTTATTCCTATCTACTTCCTACTTGTACTAGATATAAAAATTTATTATAATTAGAAATAATTAATTACTTTATTTTATGTCATATATATATATATCATAGCTATAATTTCCATTAATAACCTATTTTAGTTTTATAAATTCAACATGTGGTACATCTGAGTTTAGCAAGATTAATTGGCCTAATATAAAAATGATATTCACCCTTGTGCCCTATAATTTATATATCCTTAACCTTTTTTACCCAAGTATGATTCCTCAATCCAAATTAGGGTTAAACAAGGTGTAAAAATGCCTTATTAAATTTTGGAGGGAGATACAAACATAAATGTTAATGCATGGTGGGTGAGGAATAAATATTTGACTGATGCATACCAAGAGATAACAACTCTCAAATCTATGATTTAGGAGCTACAACAAGGAAACATGATGAATATAACAATTAATATTATAAATATGAAATAAGGGAAATCATGGTGAACTCCCATACTATAGAAATAGAGGAGGATATATGGCATATTAACTACACATTAATCATATTTGTTTGAAAACCCAACATATTGAAATTATCTATACACATGTTTATGAAAGCCAACTTGAAGCCATTATCTCTCCATATATTAGCACATAGAGTAAATTTATAATTAATCCTACACCTGAAGAATTTAAAATTACAATACTTGGTTTCTCACCTCTTAGTGAGATGGTCTTACTTGTAGTAATTTCTTTGATTTTAAATCTTAGACCTATGGCTAATCGTCAATATACAACAATAGTTATACCTATTAATGAGGAGTGAGAATATAATACAATCGCTACACCTTCAAACATATTTCATGAAATGAATTTCCCTATTGTTGATGAGATTTAAATCATGCCTATATTATCTCCTACATTCATTGGTTTATAAATTCAATATATGGTAACTCCTACATTTTATAGTAATCTATGGAATATTCTAGCAACTTCTTCTATGATTATTTAAAAAAAGATCAAATTTTAATATTTAGTACCATAAATGAGGGAGGAAAACATATAGTGTTAATTATTTAATATTCCAAAACTACTGTAGACAATGAAAAATTATAAAAAATATATCATGTCAAATATGGTTCCAAGATAGACAAAATTGGTTCAGTTGTGATTAATTTAAAGGTTGTGGAATAAGGAAAATGTTCTTAGCTTTGGGTGATCCATACCTAGGCCCTGCTTTGTACCATGATAGGGAGTAGGATGGGATACTTCCCCTTGACCTCATTGAGGGATGTCACCCCCATACCTCCAACTTCAAATTTTAGGTCTAAAGAAGAAACCTATGTAGGAACTATGTAAAAAACTACTATTTTGATGACTCTTCCCAAAATTGAATTTAGTTAAGATATTATTTTTATATCAATATCTAAGAAATAAATTATAATTAATATTTTTTGAAGGAAAAATATTTTTTCAAGAGCAATTGGCAAAGGAATATTTGAAAATTTGTTGTTTTGTCCATTTATATAAGAATAATTCTAAGTATGGATGCCAAGTTGATTGGAAAAATAAGGATAACACACATAAAGAGTCACTAGATTTATATGGAAGTATGCAATTTTTATTTGTAGTTCAAATAACCATTTCCACCAAATCAAAGAAATTCAAGTATTTATTTTGGATCTTTAAATAAATCTATTTATGTTTCTAATAATTACACATATCATGATTGGATTTACATATCATCACTACCTCACTCTTGCCAAAATAATTACTAGAAACTACTTGTCCAATTGATATAAAATAAATCTCATTCATGGTAACCACTACCCCAACATTAATAGATTATAGTATGTTGGTTTTAATAAACACTCACAACCAAAATCGGTTGTAGGTTCATCAAAAAAACCAGCCCAACTTTCTCCTATAACACTTGACATTCAATGTTCTTCCTATACATAACATTAGTAATATGTTGGATTAACCAATATATAGTAATGAAATTATAACTCCTACTCAATTATATCCATATTTAGAGACTAGAATAAGACCACCCCCATAATAAACCATAATAAAATGAGATATTTATTTAATCTATAATAAACATTCCATTACCATGAGCCAATCCTTGAACCATATCCATTCACAATTAAGGTTGTACAATTGTTTATCAAATTTTCATTTTCATGTATGCCTAAATCATGCAAGGAAACACTTGTAGTAAATATTTGAATTTATGCAAGACATTACCTCAGATGGAATATATATTGTTAATATTTTGATATAATATATTTATTAATTATCATTCACAACTAAAATTTGATGAGTATATTCTATAGGTAGAAATGAACATATATTTTAACTCTTTACTTTGATAACAATTTTTTTGCAACATAGTCTTCCAAACATTGTTTATTTTTTGATATAAACTACTCTATTAAGAATGGATTTATTTATTCCAAGTTTGAAAAAGAGGTATCTTAGAGTTTTTTTAAGATGATCAAAACTTTAAGAATAAAATTTGGTTTTCCAATAGGTTTTTTAGGTTTGGTTTAAAATTCATGCAATAACAAGATGAAGTTGGGGATGCATATTAGGCATGCAAAAAGGTTTAGGGAAAATTTTCATTTGTGTTCAAAATGGTAAACTAGGTGGTGTGAATATTTATACTCGAATTTTAAAATCTGAGAATTTTATGGCCTAAAGGGTTCACTACACTAAGATAGTTTCATTAGATGATTGTGCATTACTTCATGCTTATACACATAGGCTGAACATTGATAATGAAAGCTCATGGTTAACTAAAATTTTGGATTGTGAGTTTTAGACTAATGATTAATTCATGAGACCATTCAAAATTTTAGTTGATTTAGATGGCGTAGATAAAATAACCAATATGTAATTCTTATTCAATTATCATTTATAAAAAAAATAATAAAAAAAATAACAATGAAAATCCCTTGGGCATTGTTGATGGTATTGGTTAGGAAATTAGTTCACTGGCTGACCAAGTGTTGGATGAAGATCCTTGATAAAAAAACTAACTTACTAGTTGATCAAGGGAACAAAAAAAATTGAGGAAGAGGGAGCCATTCTCCCCATGCATGAGGACATGCATAAGTTTAAGTGTGTGAGTGATTTGAAAACTAGTAAATGACAACTCTTTTCCCCAAAAAAAAAATACATTTCTTATTACAAAATAAAATTCACTAGGATATTTTAGTTTAACTTATATGGTTTTCAAAAAAGACTTGAGAGAATCAGATAATAAGGGATATAATCTCTCTGTCCAATGTATAAAACTAAAATGAGATATCTTCTAGTATAATAAAGATCATTGTTAAAATAATCACAAAATATTAAAAATAATGGATAGAAATAAGTTATAAATATCTAATACTCCTACTCCTAGTCCCATCATGGAATATCATAATAGAATAAGCCTATGAACATTTTGAATTATAAAAAATACATGGAACATGTTGATTTTTGATAAAAAATAATTGGGTAACCTTCTAAAAAGAATAGGATCATGATAAATGACTAAGAAAATAAATTTCTATAGAAACCAATAACATTAATGTGGATATGAATGATTTTAAGTGTGGGAAAGATGATGAGACCATAATATGTTACATTTATATCTATAATTAATACCATTTTCTGTTGTATAAATTAAGTTTTAAACTATAATTATATGTAGCTTTAAGATATTATGCTTGTTTAGAGTAAAATATAGGATATATATTTATTCTACTCCTTATAATTAATTTTAATATAAGTTTTTAACTATTTATAATGATTCTTGGGAAATATATGCTAAATCTTGTGTATACATACTAAAATGGGCTAAAAAATTAGATAGCATACCCTAGAGCATCAAATTAACAAATCAAGGGAAATTTATAAAGCATATTAGAGTCCTAAAATAATTATGAATTCCTATAAAAATCTAGCTCCAAAGTTCCATAAAACACTAGCTCCTAATTTCCATAGAATACTAGCTCCCAAGTTATATAGAACACTAGCTCCTGAGTTGCACAACACACTAGCTTCAAAGACCCTTAGCAAACTAGCTCCATAGGCTAATAATCTATAATAAATTAAAATAAACATCCATGAAAGATTGAATTTTAGTTTTTGAATAATGTTGTAAATATCTATTTATAGTATTTCCAAAAATAGACAAGGTATTTATAGTATTTCAACTACTATGAATATATCAAAAAAATGAAGTTGTTAGAGATATCACAAGAAAAATTAATTTGATAAAAACATAATTAATTCTCTCCAATTAAATATAATTTTTTGGAGACATCAAAACTGAAATTGATCACACTTAGTTCTCTCCAAAAACATAAATGATAGTGGATCCATTAATCTATCAAAATCCACTCTTCTCTCTTAATAAAGTGGAAGTTGGTATTATTTTGTCAATAATGCAAATCAATTGTAAATTAATTTTTTAGGTGAGTAGGGAAGTAGTATTATTCTTCCAATAATATAATATAAGTTGTTAGGTTATTATCCTATAATAATAAATTAGTTGCAAACTGATTGTTAGGTTTTTATTCCTAATTAATAATTTGTTGAAGAATTTGTATTAAAAGTAAAACCTTCTCATTCATAGTTAGTATTAAATTAAATACAAAAAAGATTGATTTTAAGATAATTTTTATCCCTGAATAGAGTTTGGATTGAATAATAATATGAAGCATTCCCAAAGTTCTTGATTGATTGTTTCTAGTCCAATTCCAAAGGCAAATCAAGGGACCACTCAACCTAAGGAAGAAAGAAACAATTTATGATATTTTTATATTAGATTTATTTATGTTCATTTTTAGTTTTAATATTTATTTTCATCATTATTTTTTCCTTAGATAAGCCTATAGGTGTGTGTGGTGTGTTAATATTTACAACAATTTATTTTCTTGTTTTCATTTATAGAATTTGCATTTTAATTCTAGCTATTATTCCCATTTGAATAAATTAGATTTGATTTAATTAATTTTTAATTTGATATAAATAATTTAAGTTGGATTGAATATTTTTATGATTGTTATTTCCATTTTCAATTATAAATAAATATTACCTAGAAGTCTTGTTTTACCTATTGCATATAGTTTTTTGACACCAACCCTAGATTGATAAATTAAATGAAGAGGTTCAATGACCCTCACCATAAACCTATAAGGTTTAAATATGACATGATATATATTTTAATATCAATGCTTTAGTAAGTTTCTATACTTTTACCCCATGTTTACCCCCTTTCAAGACAAGGGATGAGAATATTGAATCAATCAACTCAAAATATATAGTAAGTTTAATCATGGTTAAAATATTACCTATTATATTTCAACATTATTTATATAATATTTGTAGTAGAATATAAATTATAGAATAATAAATATTTATATTTGATTAAAAGTTTGATTTATAAAGGCAATAGCATTCATGTTATTAAGTTAAAAATTGACCTATTTGTAAAGTTAGAATTTAGTGATTAAATAACATTATGATGCATAATAGGGTGTCATATGTGCCCTGATGCATTTTACAAAACATGTTTTCAATGAATAGAACTTAAGATACCACTTTCCAAAGTTTCAAGCTATTATTTTAATTAAGCACATGTAGATGCTTAAATATAGATTTATATGATATACTAGTCTTATACAGTTGAAAAATATCACTCAAGGCTCTACCTTTTAGTTCTTGACTTTCCTAGTAGCTGATAGGCTCACATTCACCACCTCACTAGGCTAGAATGCTTATATTATAGTTTAACCCTATTATTTTGATTATCTATAACACTTGTAGCCCAAAATATGCTTAAATTTAAATATATATCCTTCATTATAAATTATATAGATCTAAGGAACTTCTATTTTCTTAGATAGTAGTGTTGACACTACTATCCATTCTCCAAGACAAGTTCCCATGCCTTTTAAAGAATCAAATTTGTAAATCTTTCAAAATGTATAGGTTGATCTATTATGTGTCATTAAACCTTCCATGAGGTATTTTTAAAAATAGGTATTATAAATATAAGTTAAATCTAACTTATTATTCATCTAGGAAATACCAAAATAATACCTATTCAATCTCCTTCAATCAATTACAAAACCAAATTATACTTCCCTATTCTACATTATTTTTATATCAGTTATAAGATAAGTCATATTATAGGTTTGAAGCATTCAAATAAAAAATTGTGAGCAATATTTTTTGTTTATGAGATATATCACTATATGAACTTGCATATAGTATTTTACACCATTGTTCATGCATAATCCAACACATAGGGGATAAATACATATGTCTAAGGCTCTTTTTAGAGTATTGGTGATGTAGATAACACTCTTTGATAGAAGGGTCCTTGAGGTCAACTTAGCTTGGTGAGCCCACAAACCCATTTTTGGCAAGGTGATAGGACCTAGGAGGAAGATATAGGGTTTTGAGCTATAGTCTGACATTGAAAACCTATGCACATGATCTAAACACAATCTAAAAGGTAAAATAAAACCTAGAAAGACCTAGGTGGAGGTTTAGTCAATAATAAATATTCCATATAAAATATATGTGTTGAATTAAGGATAATAGTAATGACATAAGTGTCCATAGGGTATTGCAAGTGTTTGGGCTGACAAAAATCTAGTTTTTATAATTTTGATGGCTAGATCAAAATCATAATATAGTATATTTTTAAATTTTCATTACTTATATTTGGTTGTACATCAATGTATAATCTAAGTATAATTATTTCTTATTATTTATATTATCATAATATTGAATGTTGTACCTATATATTTGGCATATGTTTATATTCAATTTTTATTATCAAAATATTAGTAGAATCTAAATTCGTTACTTAGCCTACTTTTTAGAGTATATTACTTAGTTTATTAGGTTACTCTCTTTCCTATTAATCCTTATTTATAAAAAGTGTTAAACATTTGGTTAACCAACCTATTAAATTCTTTTCTTGTAACTACTAGATTACTCTAAGTTTTTCAACTTGCTAGGGTTTGTGATTTAAATAATTTATAAATCTAATTTTTCCTTACTTGTGGCATCTCTATTTGTAATTAGCAAATATGGAAAATGTTAAAAAATATCATTTTGACATGGAATAAAAATCAACCTTAATTCACCATTTAAATAAAAATAAATAATTAATTAATGCATTATTACATGTTACATAAAAAGAAATCAATAACCATGCTAAGGATAGTGCATCTAAATCTAATAATGGGAAACCCTTAGATACTACAACTATTACTACTTACCACATAGGAAAAATCAATATTTAAACTAAATTATTAGTTTCAATTCCTACATTAACACAAATGGCGTTTTCATCCCCTTTCATGACTTCTCAAGTTTTAATTCAAAATCCCAATGGGTCTACTATGCACACTCTTTTATAAGTTATGAAAGATTTGGAAGTTATGGTTATCAACATTTAGAAAATTTATATGAAATAAACTCTTGCTATTAATTCACAATATGTATTTCATAATCCTTTAACACCTAAGATAACTTTTCACCCTTTTCCAAATGGTTTTTTTTAACCCAAGTTTACACTTTATGATGGCAAGGGTGATCCTAAACAACATTTTTGATCTTTTTATGCAAAATGCCTTTATTATGCTTCAAATGATAAAATTTTAACCAAATTATTTACAAAAATTCTAATGGAATATGATTTTAAATGGTTTTTGATTTACAAATACAATCTATATTAACATTTAAGTCTTTAGTAGATAATTTTATAACACATTTTCAATCAAAATTACAAAAAAATGTCATATGCACAAATCAAACAAGGAACCAATGAGCCTATTAATGAATATTTCTTGAGGTATAAGAAAATGTTTTCCATAATGACAAATCCAATGGTAGATAAAGAGTTTCAATATATCTTTAAGAAAATTATAATTTTTCCCTTACATGAGTCTATTATTTTTAAGAAGTTCAAATATTTTGAGGACTTATCCCATATTATTCAAGATAGATAAACTAAAATTATTTCATTTAACAAGATCAATTATGTAGTAATCACACTGACTACATCTAATACCAAGTTTCATATCAAACCAAGCTATAAGGTCAAACCTATTGAGGTTAAAAATGAAACAACCAATGTGGTTAATATAGTGTCACAATAACCTAATCAACTTATTTCATTTAATGTACCTAAGATAAAATTTACATGAATACCTAAGTCTCTAGTTTCAATACTTGTGAAGGTTGTGGAGTGTCATGTCATATCTCTCCCTCCCCCTATGGTGGTTGATATGATTCAACCTCTACCAAAAGTATATGATGCAAATATTTATTGTGACTATCACCAATGTTTAGGGCATTTTATGAATAAATGTTTTAAATTGAAGTATAAGATTTAAAATATTATTGATAGTGATCTAATCACTTTTGAGGATTCTCCAATAGACTTAGGATCACAAACTAATAATCATAAAAATTAAAATATATTAAATAATCCATTACAATATCATTCTAAGGATAGAATAGAAGTGTAAATGGAATATCATTCATATCCTACACCACCACATTATGGGTACCCCTTAGATTGTGCTATTAGAACACTTATGTGAAATATAACACATATGGATTAAAGTCATTTTATTTCATTCAATGATAATGAGATCATGGATGATGAATCAAATATCCATTCTTTATTTATCAGGGCACATATTGATCTTCAACCTATACACTATATTACCATTTCTAATTCTTTTAATGAGAATGTATGTACCATGACATTACCCTAAAATTTGGGATACATATAAGATGATTTATTTCATTTTACTAAAATGGTAAAATCATTTAATGAAAAAACACAATAGGTTTTGGGTGAGATTTATTTATATGTATAGATTTGTTTACCACATGTGACCAATTTTTTTTTAGTTATACCACATATAAGAGTCTTTCATATGTTATTGGGATGACCTTGGATTCATAATATCCAATTATTAACTTCCATAGTTCATGGGTGTCTTAAATATATTCATGCCAATAGGGTAATTATAGTTTCAGGGTTTCAATATGAATATCCTTTACAAAAAGTAAAATTTGTTTCATCATAGCTAATTATATAACCTACTAAGGTTAATTATGTACAAAAGGGTAAGAAATATTATATCCCATTTCTTAATTTACTAATACTTAAGATTCTATTACATCAGATATATATATATATATATATATATATATATATATATATATATATATATATATTGGACTCTTCAAGATCCTCATTTACACCTCCACAACCTACTCAGTTATTGATAACAAAGTATCATGTTTTATAATGGGTGAAAATACCTAATATTACATCAAGGAAATAATAGAGTAGTGAATAATGGATTCCAAAAATCATTAAACCTTATATTACTACCTCATGACCATAAATTTTTATGAGGCATACATAGAGTTTTACAAATTCTCTAATTCTAGATTTAACACATATACACGCTCCTTGGTAGCATGACCAATTTACTATACCATATACATAGTATAGATCACCATATTAAAATACCTTATATGGGATCATCATATCACACTCTATTGTCAAACATTAATAATAATTTTAAAAAATAAAATAAAATTCAAAAATTCAAAAAAAATTCAAGTAAATACAAAATAAAAAATAAAAAAAAATTAGCATTTCACAAGTATACTAGATTTTTTGTATGTTGTTTACTCTATGTTAGTTGATGAAATAGTATATATGGACTTAATAAATATTGCATCACTAAAAATGGAATGAGATTGCTTTTAGTTGTTTTTTTTCATTTTGTCTTTGGTGTGTTTGGTTTCAAGGAGACCATCTTGGTTTCCATGTCAGTTCATGCTTTAACTTGATTTGATCATGATAGAGATGTCATATTACACTCCATAATTATTGTTTAATTGGTTAGTTACCTTGATTTTTACATTCAATGCTTCGTCTTTGAGTTGATAGAGTTGTAGTTATATTTGGGTCTTGAAAAAACAAATGATTCATTATTTTAGCAATCAGGTTCCATTACTCAATTTTTTTATTATGGAACTCTATTATTCATAATAGTTAAATTCAAACTTTATATTATAATTTTCTCCTTGTCTTCTACTTCATGTGATTCCTTTGGTTAAGGGGATGAAAATCCCAAACAAGAATTTGAGTGAGACAATGTTTCATTTATAATTATGCATGAAAGAGTTAATTCTAATATATTGATTGGCATTATGGAGAAATATGAACAAGTATACATTATGTTTAATGGATCCTTTGAATGGTGAGTGGTATATAATTCTTGATCAAATCTTGGTGTTACCATTTGATATATATTTTCCAGTTTGTAGGATTTAAATCTCAAAGTCTTGGAAAGTGAAGCATGTTATATGCAATGTTAAATGACATGGGATGCCTAACCCAAGAGTTATTTAAAAAAAACACCTATATTGGTCTTTCTAAAGTTAATTTTTATTCAATGGTAATTTTCCTAAACTATCTTGAGTGGTCTTTGATTCTTTGAAATACTTTAGTTTTCTAGGTAAAATTGATAGGGTTGTGTAAAGACAAAGAAAAGCCTTACATAGTGAAATTTAAATATGTGATGAATGCTTATCATATTCCTAGTCATAAAAACATATCTTGCTATATTCTTGTAATGTGGAATGGTTGTCCTATAATGTATATAAGATATTTTTGACTTGATTGGGCCTTGAAGTTTTGAATAGGTTTTTAACACTAGGAGGAATTTGGTTTGGTCTTGTAAGACCAAACTAGCTTCCTAAGTCCACCTAGGACTCCACATAAGAAAAAAACTTCATCCAAGCTTGACAGAGTCTGAGAATAGACTATTAATGTGTTTATTTTTCTTTTTACCATCCAAAACTCCAATTGGAACACCTATACATTATAAAACAAAATTTTATCTTTTCTTTTGAGTTGTTTGTGCACAAAAACACCTATAATGGCTTGAAAATGCTTGTTGAAGTTGAGGAGATGTTGAGAGAAGACCAAGGTTCATCCCATTCCCATACATAGATAAAATGGAAGTAAATTTTTGGGTTTTGAATGGAAGAAAAGGGGAATAGGACCCAAAAAAATATTGTGTTAATTCTCCTTGGTCTAGATTTTATAGTGAGACTATCATTCAAAGGCACAAGTTTGTGTATATATCAGAAGTGTAGCATAGTGTTTCTTCCATGTTTTTTAATTTGAATAAGCTAGTTTGTGGAAATATTAAATTGAATTTCTATTTTGTTTTAATGTAAGAGTTGATCTCTGTAGGAAGACTATTATTTGTTTGATGAAATGTGTCTGTACATCTATTTGTAATTATGAACCTTACATCATGGACATTGAAGGTTGTCCTTAATTATAACTCCTTGTCTCATGCTTGCAATAAGTGGTATTATATAAAAGGAATGTATTTATAAGTGTTCATGGAATAAAACTACTCATTGTGGTTTTGGGTTTTGAGAGAGAGGCCTACAATGAGTTGAAAGTTGTTGAGGGACACTTTCATAAGTGGTTACAAGTGTGTAAAGTTATGCAAGTGTGAGGGAGTTTGAGAGATAATTAGTTTTGATTCCATTATAGGTTATGAGAAATAGGGGCCTATTGAGTTATGGAGAGAGATGGAACACAAGATGAGGAAACATGAGATGCATGAGTTGATAGAGATGTATAAAATGTTCCAAACAAGGCTAAACATGATATGAAAGACTACACACGATTATGAAGGTATAATTGAGTGTGATGTTGATGAAGAAGAGTTGTCTATGGGGTTTATGTACTTAAAAGAGTGGATGAATTATTTGGATAAATTCCAAGTGAATAGAATAAAAGATACCAATAAATGAAAGAGAGTAGCTGAGGTTTTGATGGAAAAGAGAGGTAGATCTTGGAGTGATAATTTTATTTTTTTTAGAAATGAAATTCAAGAATAACTCATGACTTGGAGAGTTGATCTAGATATGTGTTTTTTGAAAGATAATATTATTGACCCTATGAGGGTGAATATTGTGTGAAAGTAGTTGTGTGGAGTTGTAGTAGTATATTAGATATATCTTTAAGTGAGGGGGGAAAATAAGGGTAATATAAAGGTTTATGAGTGGAAATATATGGTTTCCAAGATGTTAAGGCATTTTTTACACCCAAAATTACATTTAGGATTGTTGAAGAAGATTTGTGTGAAGAGGTTTGAGAGAAGATGTGAGAAGAATATTTATAATAAGGATGGAGATCTGTCATGTGAAAAACCAAAGAACACTTCAAGGATTATCAAGGAGGTATCTAGGTGCACCAAAGGGTAGTTTATTATGAAAGGAAACACAAAAGAGAGGTTTTTATATGTAGAGCCTAGTTTTTATTTTCAGAACAATAATCTAGAAATTAGTTATGAGTATCTCATAGGTGATGAAATTCTTGTGAAGTATGATGGAGATGTGATAAATTATTCATCAAAATTTGAATACCCATTATTATTAATGGGAAAGTGGTTGTGAAAACCCATGAGTGGGTAAATTATGAATTTTCCCTGGTTAAATATGTAAATGAGCTTGTCAATTTTAAGTTGGATGGTAGAAGGGATGAATAAAACCAAGGTATGATACATGTTTCCATGATTGAAATAATTGATGTGAAGGATGTTGGAAACCATTTAGAGTTTCAAATGAGTCAATAAGCTAGCCATGTTGAGCTACAAGTTTCTTTGGAAGAATTATTAGATGAGGTTGTTGTGCAAGTTATTGAACATAAGGAGATGTTTTTAGAGAATGTTTAACCATGTGACAAAGCTAAAATCATAAATATAGAGGATAATGAAATAAACATGAGAGTTACTGTAGATGGGCCATTTGTAGCCCATAGTGTGAGTTATTATCATGAAAAACATGCAAGTGGTGAAGTGAAGTTGGACAACATGTCCTTGGGGCATGATGGGATGGTGAATGAGTTATTTGAGAGATATTTTTCCTATAATGTGTTTGTTTAATGTCTAGGTCTAGATATAGATATGGTGGCTAAGAAAAGGAGTAGGTGTGGAGTAGTCCATCATGATAATATGTTTTAGAGATAGAGTGAATAAGTTGTCCAAGAGTTGGATATGAAAATAATGGATGGAAATTTTATTAGTGTTAATGTTCCAACCAATGTGGAGTGTCTTCAAGTTGAAATTGAGACAAGATAGAGTGGTGAATCATAAGAACATGTTTTTTCTCAAGGGTATATGTAGGTTGAGACTCATACAAATAATATAGGAAGGAGAGATGTAATGAAAAATTGAATTATGGTGAAGGCTTTTGAGAAGCCAAATATTGACATGGAAAAACCTTGTATCATGGTAAGGGATGAAAGAGTGAAGCTAAGTTTGAGATCAGCCATAATATATATGAAGGAACTTGATGTTGCAGTATAAGGGGTGAGTTATTTTAGCTCAATAAGTGGAAGGAGCTGATAAAGTGTATGGAATCCCAAAAATATAGATAATTTGTTGAATTTGTAGTTGAGATGGATACATTGATTATTATATACATGAAAATAATGAATGGTGAGAAGGTAATAACTATCTTTGAGGTGATATTAGATGATATGGGCTATTTTTTGGATGTCATTCTATAATTTTGAGAGTGATATTGATAGAAGAGACTATATCCATGAGTGAGAAACTAAAAATGGTGATTTATGATGTTACAAAGAATTGAATAGTTTATTAGATAAGGTTGTACAAATCCAAGAAGGATTTAGGTAGAGGTGGATGGATAATAGTGGGTTTGATCCCACATGGGAGAGTTAAGTGCACAATAGATCATCTTGGTTGTAGATGGATGAGATTTGGTTTTCAACACACATATGATTTAAATTGAGATATGTTTATGCATTTATCAAATGAGGATGAATGATGGTCGGTAAAAAACCACAAAGCTGAGACTTGATTGGTGTGGATCTAATAATACAAGGAGAGAGAGAGAGAGAGAGAGAGAGAGAGAGAGAGAGAGAGATGAGAGAGAGAGAGAGAGAGAGAGAGAGAGAGAGAGAGAGGAGAGAGAGAGAGAGAGAGAGAGAGAGAGAGAGAGAGAGAGAGAGAGAGAGAGAGAGAGAGAGAGAGAGAGAGAGAGAGATGAGAGAGAGAGAGAGAGAGAGAGAGAGAGAGAGAGGAGAGAGAGAATAAATGAGGAAAGAGTAGGTTTGAAACCAACATGTAGAAGCTATAAATGGCACAAGAAAAAGAACATATAGCTAAGGTATTTGGTGTATTAGAAGAGGATGCCATGGTAATTTTTACTCATGATGAGAAGAGTGGTTTGGAAACTTATCCCATTCATGTGAGCAATATTTGATATTTTTAAACCTCAGGTGTTTGATGCAAAAGAGTCCATAGACTTGAATAATTTTACATCACCAAAAATAGGGTGAGTTTATTTTCAATTATTTGTTATCATTTTGTCTTTGGTGTGATTGGTTTGTAGGATACCTTCTTGGTTTCCATGTTGGTTCATTCTTGAACTTGAGCTTATCATGATAGAGATGTCATATTACACTCCATAATTCTTTTTGTATTGGTGAGTTGACTTGGTGTTTGTATTCAATGCTTCATTTTTGAGTTGATGGAGTTGTATTTATATTTGGGTCTTGGAAAAATAGATGATTCATTATTTTAGAAATTAGGTTCCATTACTCATATTTTGTATTGTGGAACTCTATTAATTCAAAATAATTTAAATATGACTTTATATTCTGATTTTGTCCTTGTCTTTTTCTTCATGTAGTTCTTTTGGTTATAAGGATCAAAATACCAAATAAGACTTTAAATGAGACAATGTTTAATTTAGAATTTGAAGGAAGGAGTTAGTTATAATATATTAATGGGAATTGTGGATAAATATGAATAGTTATACATGGTATTTTATAGATCCTCTAAATGGTGAGTAATATTTAATTATCAACCAAATCTTTGTGTTACCATTTGACATATATTCTCTAGTCTACATTATTCAAATCTTAAATAGGCTTGAGAAATGAATCATGGTGCATGTATTTTTAAGTGGCATGTAATCTCAACACAAGAGTTAAAAAATAATAATGTAATGGTCTTTTTAAAGTCAATTTTTATTCAATGGTAATCATCCTATACTGGGTCGAGTGTTATTTGAGTGTTTTGAAATGATTTAGTTTTTTGGGGAAAACTAATAGGGCCATGTAAAGACAAATAAAGTTATTACACAATTAAACCCATCTATGTAAATAATTCTTCTCACAAACCTATTTGGTGAAACATAGCCTACTACAATCTTGTAACATGAAATATCTGTCCCAAAATTCATATCAGAGATTTGTGACCCAATTGGTTCTTGACAATCTTGAACATGTTTTTATCACTTGGATAAATTTTATTTGGTCTTGTAAGACCAAAATAGCTTCCTAACATCTTCCTAGGACTCTACATTGGTAATTTTTTTCATCCAAGTTCAATAGAGCTCAAAAACATACTATAAATGTGTTTCCTTTCTTTTTACCATCCAAAAATCCAATTAGAACAGCTGTACATTCTAAAACAAAATTTTGTCTTTTAATTTGAGGTGTTTATGCACAAAAATGCCTATAATATCTTTAAAACACATGGTAAGGTTGAGGATTAATCAAGAAAATACTAGGGGTTATCCCATTCCCATATATATAAATAAAATGGTAGTCAATTTGTGGGGGCTTGACTAGAACAACAGAGGAATAGGACCATAATAATATTTTATTAAATCCCCTTGGTCTAGATTATATGGTGAGACTTCCATTCAAAGTTAGAGGTATGTGTATAGACAATAAGTGAAACATAGTATTTCCTCCATTTTTTGTAATATGAATAAGCCAATTTGTGACAATATTGAATTGTATTTCTATTATGTTTTAATGCAATATTATATATTTATAGGAATACCATCATTTGTTTGACAAAATGTGATTATGCATATATTTGGAACTGTGAACCTTGCATCATGAACATTAGAGTTTGTCCTTAATTAGATATAATTGCATCATGTAAATGTTGGACCTTTATTATTCCCATGTGACACACTAGTTTGCGAAATCATGATTTTATAAAATCATGATTGACATAGGTTCTATTGTTTTATTGGCATTTGCATTATGACATTGAAATTATTTACTAATATTTACACATGGCTATACTCATGTTACTATTTTACATAATGTACTTTATATGATATTATACATGATATCTTTCTAACATATGCATGTAGAGACTAGTATGACATGCTTATGTTAATTGATTTTATTTCATTTACTTCATATGGATTACTTGAGTGTGCTTCTTATTTTTTTGTTTATCTTTTTTATTGAACATTTTAACATGTTCCTTACTTGTTATAGTGCAATAAATATTACTTGTTTCTTAGGTGTGTGGACATTTGCATATGTCTTACCCTTGAGTGAGAAAAATTTGAATATACCCCTTATTTGTGATGCCTTTAGACCCATATTTGTGTGACATTTGAGCACTATTATGTGTATTATTAATTATTTTATAATATTTTTATGTTATAGATGTTTACATGATACACATCATGCATATTAGGGCTTGTTATGAATGCATACTATGAGATTTATCAAAATATCTACTTCAAAATGACACTACTATATGATTATTTACTATATGGTTGACACAAATACAACATAGTTATATTATCATTTTGAGATAAGGTGAATATCAATTTTTCAATCCCCTCACCTCAAAATGGTGGGGGGTGAGGTATATCAATGGGGTATGTCATAGAGACATGCTTCCACATACATATAATTGACAAAATTGGTAGAATTTGATTTATTTTTCATGATTTAGATATACACATGGGATAAAATTATATACATTTGGCATATATTTAAGATTTTTATTTTAAGATTTATGATATATATGATACATATTTTATAGATTAGAGGTTACATTTTGATAGATACTTCACCTTGATATAGATTCGAGGTGCATATACCGTACAAATACACTAAATTATAGATACAATGTTCACATTATACTAATATTCATGCACTAAATCTACTAAGATACACTGTTTGAAATTTTATCTACTACAAATATTATATTCTTTGATTAGTGCAATTAAGATTTTGCACTCTCGATGAACATGGCACTATTTTATATTATTGTGAGTTGATATGGTTATACCATTTGACTTAGGAAAGATTAGATAAATTACGATACACTAAAGTTATGTGATTGATATTATAAGTCTTTGATAGACTTGGCACAACTCACCTTTATACTAGATTGGGCATGATTACCCTCTAATTATCATATTCACTTCTCCAAGGTTCAATTTTGAACCTATCTCCAATGCTTCAACTAAGAAGCATTATTACCAAAGTAAGATAGCAAGGGGAAACATGGTTGCATCGACACATATGTGTAGTCCTTATTTTCTATTTTTTATTTTAAGTAAATTTCAATTATTCAATTTTAAATTATATGCACTAATTATACTATAACATGATCTTAGTTTTAGGTCATACACATACAAATAATTCAAACAGGGTTCAATAAAATCAAAGTGTGTTATACACACCATGATACACATTTATTTCATTTAAAATAGTAATTTCATCCTCATGCATTACTATATTAAATGTTGGGGATCAACCAACAATGTTGATTACTATATGAAAGCAACTAAATATGGAATTAAACCAGAATTGAAAGCAACTAGAATCAGAAATAGCAAAGAATAAGAGATACAAGAAACCACCCTGAAAACTTGTATTAAACTCTTTACATAAGGAATACAATTAAAGAAACTTATTTTCTTCCACACCTCTCTCAGATGTACAGATCTCTTTCTAGATCTCTTTCCCTCAAGAGTTCTCTCTCTCAATTACAATCAACTCCAACAACCTGGATTGATACACATATACAATCTTGTATTGTTCCAATTCAATTCCAATAAGCTATGAAGATCTAATCCTATTATATAATAATTAGGAAACATGAGCATATAATTACAACCATTAGATGCACCTCCTAATCAAGGGCTCTAAATAGTCTTACTAAAGATAGAGATGCAGACTTAAGACTAAAACTTAATCCTATCATGCAAACATTTTATTCTGTCCACAGAAATAATATTCTGGATGCACAGGTGACTGACGTCAGTCCTTGCTTGTCTGCACTTGACCGATGTTGGCCGAACATAACCGATGCTGGCATCTCCCAGTCGATTCTTGACCAACATCGGTCACTCCTGACCGATGCCAGTGACTGTGTAACACCAGCAACCTGTAAAATACTCATTTGGTGAAGCTTTTAGCTCTACACCTCAACATTAAAAGGGGGAAATGTAGATGCTTAAATATGGATTTATATGTTAAACTAGTCTTTTACACTTGAAAAATAGCACTAAAAGCTCTACCCTTCAAAATTTTACCTTCTTGTCATCCAATAGGCTCACATTTGCCACCTTACTTGGCTAAAATGCTTATCTTGTAGGCCAACCATGTTATTCTGATTATCTAGATCAGCTATAACCCATAATATTATTAAATTCTAATATATATCCTTCATTATCAGTTAAAAACCTACAAAAACCTTATATTTTCTTGGAAAATTACATTTAGACATGGATAATAGCATCAATGCTACTATTCATTCTCCAATTTAAGTGTTCATGCCTTTTAAATAGTCAAATTTTCAAATCTTTTGAAATGTATAGATCAACATATTATACTTCATTTACCCTTCCATGAGGAGATTTTAAAAATAGGTGGTATAAATACATGTTAAATCCAACTCATTATTCATCTACCAAATACTAATTAAAGACCTATTTAATCTCATTAATTCAATTTAACAGCTGAGTTATGTTGCCTATTCTTCTCAATTTATATATTAGTCATAGGAGAAGCCATATTACAAGTCTGAATCATTGAAATAAAAATATATAATCAATATTTGTCAATTTATAAGATAGATAACTACATGCACTAGCATATAACATTCTACACCATCATTTACACACAAGCCAACAAATAAAGGAGAGATACATATGTCTAAAGATCTCTTTAGAGTACTAGATATGTAGGTAATGCTGATTAATAGAGGGGTATTTGAGGTCATCTCAACTTCATGATCCCACTAACCTATTTTGGGAAAGGTGATAAGAACTAATAGGATGATCTAGGGTTTTAATATATAAAATGACATCAAAATCCTATGTAAGTGATTTGAACACATAATTTGAAAAGTGACCAAAAACCCATAAATACCCAATGGAAGTTTCAATCAATAACAAATATTATGTACAATACATATGTATTTAAAAATAAATAATAGTGTTGATACAAGTGTTTTTAGAGTGATACAAGTTGTCATATTTATAGAAAGCTAATTTTTAGAATCTAAAGACTAGCTAAGAATATTATATAGTCTATTTTAACATCTGCATTACTCAAATTTACCTATGCATCAATGTATAAGCTAAGTACAATTCCTCTTTCATATTACTATTATCATAATATTAAATCTTATACTTTATATGATTGAAATATACCTAGATTAAATAATTATTATAAGAATATAAGTATAATATATATTTATTAATTATCCCAATTTTTAGAGTATCTTGCTCAGTTGATTAGGCTAATCTCTTTCTTATTAATCCTTATTTCCAAAAAGAGTTAAACGATGCACACTAGACATTGTAATTGATATTGTAAAAAAGCCAACTTATATATGGTGAAAAGTGTTTTTCTTTTAATTTAAATTTCACCGATTCATTATGGGATTTGATCTCTAGAATTTGAGTTTTTACATACTACTATAGAGATAGAGAGTACTAGTGAGTTGTTATGTATCATAATTTCATAATTGTTTAGTAATTAATAATATATGTTAATCAATTTGAGGTTTCTTTTGAAAATTTTATTTTTTATTGTTTTTACCATATTTGGACTAAAAAAATTTTAATTTGAAGTTTTTTTATATTTGAGATAGTATTATCCAAAATTTGATGTTGTTGTCCTAAATGGGACAATCTTGTCACACATTGACATTCTTATTTATATTCTTGTCATGTATTGGTCGATGTTGTCTTTGTACATTTTTACTATTTTTTCTCAAATTTTTTATCTATATACTACATTTTATTGGATTGAAATATACTATACTTTTTTTTTATTATTGTAGCATGACTTAAATTCTAGTGATTTTCAGTATGGGAGAGATATGAGTAATTTGATGTAGTTGGGTTTGGTTGATGTAGATTAAAAGATATTAAAGGAGGCTTATCTAGCACATGTTGGATTATTGGGCCAAATTTTATAGAATAATCAT
>JARHVA010005723.1:40000-47500 GCA_037957365.1 Torreya grandis
ATATTAATAATTTAATCTATAGTCTAGATGTAGTAGATATCAATGACTTGCTCATGGATAAGATATAGAATGAAATGCATGTGAATCTTGATATTCTTAGTTTATTTATGGATGATTAAATTCTTATAGATATGTATTGTGCTTTGGTTTCGACAAAAGATGTCTTTTGGTCATCAAAACTAGATGCCAAACTTAGTGACAATCTCTTAAAGCCAAATAGACTTATTGGTATCATTAATAACTCATTTTTATTATAACTATATAGAAGATGAATAAATGACATTGTAATTCTTTCTTGACTAACTAATCAAACCTAAACTAAAGGAGAAATTGTAGCTTGGAGTAGACTTACTATTATGAATATTGCTAGCCAAATCTAAATCTATATACCCAATCAAGTCAACATAAATTCCTAATCCATAATGAATCATAAAAATATGAGTACCTTAAATGTAGTGGATAATATAATTAGTTGTTTTCAAATGTAGATCATGTGGTTCATTTATAAATCTAGAGACCATGTCCACTACATATGAAATATCAGGTCTAGTGTGTGTAAGGTATATGAGACTACCAATAATTTATTCATATAAGCTAGTATCAACCAAAGGAGATGGATAATCACCATCAAGTTGCAAACTAAATATAAATGGAGTTGGATCTGGCTTATAGTCAACCATGATAAACCATTCAATAAAATAAAGAGCATACTTGGATTATGCAATAGTGATCTTGGAGTTAGACTAAGAAATTTCAAACCCAATGAAGTATTACAAGAATCACAAGGAAGTTCCACTACTATAATGGTTGATGAGAAATTAATTATGATCATTAGGTCATCTACATAAGAGAACCAAAATCAATGGTGAATCATCCTACCATAAAATATAGACTTTTAGATCATAATAGAATATAGTGAATCCAAATAAAAGAAGAAAGGAGTCCATCTTAGAAAACCAAGCTTGATGATCTTGTTTAAGGCCATAGATATATTTATAATGTTTAAAAAATAAGTCTAAAATCTTTATATCTAATACATTTATGGAAAATCCACTAAATACTCACTTAACATATCAACAAACATAAAAAACCCAAAAAGGATTTCCCTTAGAGACCCCATATGGTACATATATCTATGAAATCCTTGAAAATATCTTGAAATTCTATAAAATGTCTAAAATTTATTATCACAAAATTGAGTCATATTTATAAAGGATACTAGGGTTTTTACACCTTATGAATTTTATGACATGATATGTTTTGCATGAAAACCCACCAGATGGAATATGACCAACAAGAAATAACTTTTTCTTGTTCTTTTTCTAAATTTAGATCAGTAGAGGACCCCTAAATAAAAGCAAAATATATAATAGGGTGAATCTTCAATATGATATGTTAATGAATGGCAGATATGTGAAATTCAAGTTAAAACTTAATATTTCACAACATGAACAATGGAATTATACTACAAAAAATGCATTGATACCATGTTGGAGTGGGCCATAATCCAGGATTGATTTAGATAGGATCAAATGCATGAAGAAATTAAATGTTGTAGAAGTGAAATCAATCATGAGAAAAAATAATCTTATTGTTCAATAATTGAAAGATTGAAATATTAACATTAACATCATTATCCCTAAAAAAAGGAAATTTACATATATAGGTGGAAGATAAACATGTCTTCACATCCTCATGAATGTGGGATTACCTTTCACAATGACTTAAAAAGACACCTAAGAAATATAAGTAAGCATATGTTGGTAAAAACCATTAAATGGAATAAAAATATACACTAACAATATCATTTATAGAGAAATAAATATAAGCACTTTTACTTTTTGCATTACTTATAAAGAAATAAAGAGAATCATTTTCATGATTTGTAATATTTGCATCGTATAGTAAAAAAAAAAAATTTAAACTTTTGTAATATTTGTACTATCTAGTAAAGAAGAAAAACATTCAAAATTTGTAACATTTGGATCATCTAAAGAGAGATAAATAGAATTAATTTCAACTTGTACAACATTTTCATAATTTATTGAAAAATAAGTACATTCAAATTTCATAACATTTGTATCATCGAATAAAGGGGAAATGCATTAAAGATTTGGTAGTTTTGTATTTTTTAGTAAGGAAGAAATACATGCAACTTTTAACACATTTGCATCATATACTAAAGGAATGCATTTCACTTTTTTAGTATTTACATCATCATGATAAACATCTATGCAAGTAAGAGTAGGATCATTTTTAGATTGTAATTCATGGAACATATAATAAGTAGGAAAATTTATATTAGTCTTAAGTTCCTCTTGTGATAAATTATAACTAAAAGAGGGTTATAAATTAAGAGTAGGGGAATTGAACTCTCCCATTTTAATGTAATATTCTATTCCTATTCTTCACCATCATAATAAAATCCATAATCATTTCCTTCATAATTATTTTTCTCAAATACATCATTAGAATTTTTATTCATATAATAATCATCATTAGTCCATTATTTAAAATAATCATAGGGTATAAATGTGCTATAAAATATAGAATCTAATGGATGAGGGATATCATATTGTTAAATAAATGCATTAGAATGATCATAGGGAATAACATTACTAGTAAATAGAATAACTAAAGCATAAGAGCTATTAGGGTTGTTAATATAGGTGGTCCTTATAAATTATAATATTAAAATAAATAAAAATAATAATTATTATTCTAAAAATACACTCTTATATGAAAACCCTAAAATATTTAAAATAAATATTAATATAATTAAAATAGATACATTAGTTATTTTTAAAAATAGAGAGAGGTTTCCAATTAAAATAATAAATTATATAGAACCCAAAAAATAATTAATAATAAAATCACACTTCCTCCGCTAAACCAAATTTACTAAAAATATTACATTTAAAATCAAAAAATATTCATATAATATTTTGGTGAAAAAAATAGGCTTCTTATCCAATCAATGCATGTAGAAACAACCTCAAAGCATTTTAAAATAATTTTTTTATGGACCAAATATGAGTTGAGCAAGGAAGGATAAGTTAGAATCCAAAGATATAAAACCCCAATGGTAAAATAATGGTGAAGAATTAGGTCAAATAATTAAAAATAATTATTATTACTAAAATAACAAGGGGAAACTAGAGACCAAATTATAAACCCCTAGGAAAAAAAATAGATATTAAAAAAGGGTAGAATTCCTAATGGAAAAATAGGATTTGGAATGTTCAAAAAATACATAGGGTCACCAATATGATTTACCTAAAAATGAATTAATATGAGACTAACCCTTTAATTAGATATAACTAATAGAATATGATTTAATCTATGAATTATTGTTAACAAGCATATACACATTTTTGATAAGTATAATTTTGACTATCAAGTTCAAAAAGTATAATTAATAATGCAAATGGATAGAGAGACTTATCTTATTTATCACACTTTCATTATTTGTTTCGAGTTGAATGATTGATTAAATGTTATGTATGATGACTATGTTTTTTTATTTCAAAAATATGATGACTATTTTTGAATTAGGATAGAATTGATAGGATTGGACAAGTATAACAAATGATTATGTCCCTATTGGTTGATTATGTCTTTTGATAATGAAATCCTACAAATTTATAGATTGATGCAGATGTTTGAACAGTATATTTCTCTACTTTCCCAATCTATTTTTATGTACACAAACACCAAAAATATCAAACCCTAGTTTCCTTAGAAACACTTATAATATCAAAAGGGGGAATTAGGCAAAAAATATTGAGTTGGACTAACCTTGGTAAATTCCCATGAAAAGACCAAGCACTGCATTACATTTCATATGATATTAAGAGGGATCAAACTCAAATTTAGTTCTTCCACATAATTATGTGTGCATAATGGTGATATGCAAATCTATACAATTATTTTCCTATATTACACTTATAAAAAACATGAAAATGTAAACATACTTCAGATATGTACCTCTAGTAATTTAGTATAAATAATGTATAAAGCTAAATAAATCTTAAAATGTGAGAGTGATTATCCTTAATGCCTTATAAAAAATCTGCATATGTATATATTTGAGGGATCAAACTCAAATTTAGTTCTCCCACATACTTATGTGTGCATAATGGTGATATGAAAATATATACAATTCTTTTCCTATATTACATTTAGAAAAAACATGAAAATGTAAACATACTTCAGATATGTACCTCTAGTAATTTAGTATAAATAATGTATAAATTTGAATAAATCTTAAAATGTGAGAGTGCTTATCCTTAATGCCTTATAAAAACTCTACATATATATATATATATATATATATATATATATATATATATATATATATATATATATATATATGTATATATATATAATATATATATATATATATATATATGTATATATGTATATATATTATATATGTATATATATATATATGTATATATATGTATATGTATATATATATGTATATATATATATATGTATATATATATGTATGTATATATATATGTATGTATATATATATATATATATATATATATGTATTTCTTAGAGTTTTAATTAAAAATCATGGTACACATAAGGTACCTAAATATATAAATGAGACTCACAATAAATTTAAAAGGGACTCAATATAAATTTTTAAAGGGGACTTAAAATAACTTAAAAGGATAATAGAAATAATAACTTTTAAAGGATACTCAAAAGCAAGGGCTATAAAATGGGTTTATAATGTCATATAAAATCATAAATTAAAAGGGGAAAATATAATAAAAATGAACCATTAAGTGTTTAATTCTTAGCTAATTCTTATATAATAAAAAATATTTAAAATACATTATCAAATAAGTGTTATGTAAAATTTATGTGTCTACATAATTCTAAAAAGAGTAAATGGTTGATTAAACCCAAGATGGAAAGAATGATGAAAAGAAGCTACCAAATAGTCTTAAAATATTCAATATATATATGAACCTAAGAAGGAAATTAAATAAGGTGATGAAATGTAAATAACATGATACAAGATATGTAAAGAGTGAGAAATAATTAGCTGCTAAAATATAATGAAATAATATCGAAGACATGATAATATATGAGGTACATAGTAGTACATGACTGCTCATAAATGTCTTAAAATATCATTAAATTTATCATCAACAACATCATAAATACTATGATAAATATGACATCATGTCTTAAGTATGATCTCTTCTACTCTCTTTGAAATAAACATAAGAACACTCTTATGAAATATGTTAATAGAGAAAGAAAGGTTTCTATAATTGGGAGGGTATTTCTCCTCCAAATGCGATTAAGGTAAAATGGTAATGGGATATTACATAATTAGAGATGGTTTTGGATGTAAGGGAGGATGGTCCTCTATCATACAAAAATGATGTCATGGCTATGGAGTATCTTGATGCCTTGCCTTTAAAAACTCTGGATATGTTTTTGATAATCCATACACTCATATTTTTATTTGAAAGTATGATCATGAAAAAGATAATAACACTTCCAATTATTAGGGATGTATGCATGAGTTACATTTAAATGAAACACATCTTACTAAGGAGGATAAGATGGTTCCTCCCTATGAGGCATATTTTAACTCCATTTAGGGAACTTGATGTTTTGACATTGAAAAACTATAGAATTTTTTTGAAGTGCTTTACATTTATTTTTAAAATGGGTAGGACACTCATGCCAAAGAAAATAATACTTACAATTTTGGGAATGTGTGTGGGTATTATATTTGGAGGAGTAATATTTATTTAAATATTAAAATTTATAGCTTTGAGACAAATTACCTATACGTATTTTCAAACATCTCAAAAATTAATTATAGAATGAATACCATTCCCATGAAAATAATAAAATTCCATGATGGGAAAGATGCATGTGATGGCGGAATATCCATAGGAGGAGCATGTATTTGGATTTTTTTTGATATAAGTGTCTATTATATGATTTAAAATTATGGATCGTATGCCTTAGGGTATTGTGAAATGAACATACCTACACTAGATGTTGGAGTTTGAATCTTCCATTGAAAGCCTTGGTGTTGGTGGGCATGGTTCTATAGCCAACATCTTGGAGGGATAATATAAATACTAAGAAACCTAAAAAAAAGAACCAAAGTAGTATTATAATTTATAGATATGCTACTAAACATAAAAAAGGAATAAAATCATCATACATTCTCAAATAAGAAAGAGTAATCATGTTAATGTTATAGTTGAAGAGTTTTTGTTAATGAGAATGTTAAAGAAATGAGTTATAATGTAGGATTTTCACATATTTTTATTTAGAATAGTAAAATAAATAAATGCCATATAAATTATAACCATCATCATAATTAGGAGTGGTGAGATCCAAGTTTAATTATTTAACCATGATGTCACTAGGAGTTAAATGTCTCGTTAGTTTCCCTCATGTGAGAATAGAGTTACAAATAAGTAAGAATTTGAGATATGATACTAAGAGGAAGATAAAATGTTTTAATTTTCTATTTATTATCATTAGATTCATCATTTTCATAATCATGAATTCTAGGTTGGATTATCATATCCAAAATTTCAAATGATGAAGGCCACACAAATTGAGTCCATTTTTAAAAAAAATGTATAAAACACACTCTACACATCCACAACTCTAAGAGGTTATCATATTCCTATAAAAATATGCATAGTGTGCCCAAAAAAACTCACATGATTAAATTCATATGTGTTACAATTTTCAAGTGCCCATATGGTTAGTATGTATCCATGTTGGCCCCACTCACATGAACTGGCCTATAGGCCCTCCACTAGCCTATAAATGTCTACATAAAATTGGAAAGCCCCATGACCCCAAGGTTTGAAATAAAAATTAGAATAATATGTAGTGGATTACAAAAACCAATGTCTTAAACAATTCATACTAAATATTAATGGGGTTCAAATGGGTCTTGAGGTGGTTTCGATCAATTGTATGTCTCAATTGACAACTTAAGTCATATATTAATAAAATTTTAAAATTGACTTAAATTTATGGTATTTTATTAACAAAAATATCTTATAGTGCTCATATAACCTTAAACAACTTTAAAATATCTTTACCTAGATCCTCAAGGATGGAACACTCCATCTCAATTGTTAAATATCTTCTATCTCAATTGTAAGATTAAGACTAGTTGTGGAAACCATAGGAATCCATATTGAAACTAATTAAGGGTTCTATTTTCAATTTTGAAGTTGAATGTTTAAGATTTGGTAAAGTGAAATGAGTGTTTAGAGGATGAATTATTCATAGTCACCCTTCTCCACTTTCCTTACCTTTATATGGAGTCCATTAATGGGGTCTTGAATATTTTGTCAAAAATAATTGTATTTCATTTCTATTTTCTACTCAATATAAAGTTTTTTAGGTATCCATCCTCTAAAATTGTCTCTAGGAGGTTTCAATCTCTAAAGGTTTCACAATGGTGTTTTTGAGTTTCAAGCTTCT